>ML251964.1:0-52530 GCA_005239495.1 Nicotiana undulata
ATGGCATGGTGTCTTCCAGGTATGAGGTTGATGCCTTCGGACTATGATGCCTTCGGACAAACTTGCTATATATCAGCCGATGGGATGCAGAGACATGATGACATATATAATAACAAGACAAAGCTTAGTCTTGCTTGGAATTAGGAGCAGAGCTTAGTCCCGAATGAAGAGAATAATGCAAGGTTTGAAATAGAGCAACATTTGTGTTTATGCAAAGAGAGACAATGAAGTCTCGTGCGGGGAAGGTAGAGTTTAGCCTTACGCAAATAGGGAGGCATGGCATAGCCTCATGCGAATGGAAGGCAATGCTTGGACTTATGCATGGTTTGAGATTGTGATTAGTCTCATGCAGGAAGAAGGCAATTATTAGCCTTATGCAGATATGGAGGCAGGGCTTAGCCTCATGCAAGGATTTAGACAGGGTTAGTATCATACAGGGAGAAGGCAATGCTTAGCCTTATGCAGATATGGAGTTAGGGATTTTCCTCATGCAAGTATCGAGAGAGTGCTTAGTCTCATGAAAAATTTCTCTTTCAAGTCAGTTATGCGACTGCATTCATGTCGCAGAACAGGTATGCGGTTCGCATTCTTCACAAGACCATCGCATACTTTAAACCCTAGTTTCCAGGTGCTCGCCGCCTTGCTGATCTGCGGTCCCGCAAAATTGCATCGCATTTTTGAGCTAGGCTTCAGGTGTTGGAGGTTTGCAGTCCATTATGCGGCTCGCAGACTAGTTATGTGATCGCATAATGGACCGCATTTTTGCTCTAAAAATTGACCAAACTTTTTGTTGAAGTCTGCGATCCACCTGTGCTTTCTGCGGTCCCCATAGCAGATATGTGGTACCTTCATGTTCCATATGCGATCGTATTTTGCTCTTTTCCTCATTTTTTTAGGTTTTTTATCTCTTTTCCATGTTCTTGAGTGTTTGAGCCTCATGCACTGCAAAGCATCGAAATTCCAAAAGTAAAAAAAGTAAATGCTCTTAAAGACAAGTTAAAATCTAAGCAATTTGACATTAAATGTGCCGAAATTATCCGGCACATCAATGACGTCCTTAGACCATGATGTACGGGGCCATGAATTGTGCGGTAAAGGATTCGCAAGCCATGGAATGATGTTCTTTGCTATTAATATGGTGCCTCCAAACCATGATGCCCTTGAATAATTATGTGCAAGTTTGAGAGATCCTCAGGCTATGGCATGGTGTCTTCCGGGTATGAGGTTGATGCCTTCGGACAAATTGGCTATATATCAGCCGATGAGATGCAAAGACATGATGACAGATATAATAACAAGACAAAGCTTAGTCTTGCGTGGAGTTAGGAGCAGAGCTTAGTCCCGAATATAAAGAGAATAATGCAAGGTTTGAAATAGAGCAACATTTGTGTTTACGCAAAGAGAGACAATGATTAGTCTCGTGCGGGGAAGGTAGAGTTTTGCCTTATACAAATAGGGAGGCAGGGCATAGCCTCATGAAATACTTGAGACAGGGCTTAGTCTCATGCAAATGGAAGGCAATGCTTAGACTTATGCATGGTTTAAAACTGTGCTTAGTCTCATGCAGGGAGAAGGCAATGCTTAGCCTTATGCAGATATGGAGGCAGGGCTTAGCCTCACGCAAGGATCGAGACAATGCTTAGTCTCATACAGGGAGAAGGCAATGCTTAGCCTTATGCAGATATGGAGGCAGGGCTTAGCCTCACGCAAGGATCGAGACAATGCTTAGTCTCATACAGGGAGAAGGCAATGCTTAGCCTTATGCAGATATGGAGTTAGGGCTTAGCCTCATGAAAGGTTCGAGAGTGTGCTTAGTCTCATGAAAATGTAAGACATTGCTTAGCCTTAGGCAGATAAGGAGGCAGGGCTTAGCATCATGCAAGGATCGAGACATATGACTAGAATCAGAAACCCTAAATCACACAAAATTTGGGATTCACATATGACTTAACAGAATAGACATGATATAGGCGGAAAAGCAACAAAATCAGAAACCCTAAAGAGCATAATAAGGATTCACATATGATTTAACATAATAGACATGATATAGGCGGAAAAACATGGTAGATATAGGGATTTACATAGTAGCCTTATGCTATGCAGAGGGAGACAGTGCTTAGTCTCGGAATGCAGAATAGTAGCCTTATGCAAATTGGAACGTAGAATGGTAGCCCAATGCAATGAAGAGGGAGACAGTGCTTAGTCTCGGAAGGCAGAATAGTAGCCTTATGCAAATTGGAAGGAATAATAGTAGCCTTATGCAATGATGCGAATGTAGAGGGAGACAGCGTTTAGTCTCGAAAGGCAGAAAGTAGCCTTGTGTAAGAAATAAAATGACAGTCGGAATTCTTAGCTAGTGATAAATTGCGGCATTGTGATTGTTGAGAGCATTGTGACGGCGGAGCATTAAAGACATGTGCGAACGTCGGCAAGTGCAACCGTTTTGAGAGTCGCATTTTGAACAACGCTTTTCCCTAGGCGAACAGTACGTTTAGGGATTTTGCAACCTTAATACCTGTATCCAAAGAAAGATCGTGAGTTTTGTAAGGGGAAGGTTAGTTCGTATCCCCGCTGACTTTGCTTGGATCGTTCGGCTTGATTTGATTATATTGTCTATATCATTGAGGCAACATTTGCTAATAAAGATGATTCAAGGATGAGCATGCATGATTTTGTAAAAAGGTAAAATAATGTATAATTTAAAATAATTTTTTGGACGAACCGACGGCCGTGACATGTTTCGAGACATTGCAGCCTTTCCAGCTACGGAACTCCTCAAAATTTTGCCAAGTTTGATGGGTTGACGTTTCTGATTGCTGCTCATGCGGCGATCGACTGAATTTGCTTCGGAATTTTGAGGGGTCCTCCTCAAAATTTTGCCTTATTTTCCGATTGCAGGGGAAAATGAAATTTTATTGAATTGTGACCGAACCCATAGGGCTGCCTACGTATCCCCTCTTAAACGGGAATCAGGTCAGGCGTAGTTCAATTTACATCATTGGTAAAAGCATAAGGATTACACATAGTAACGTTTGACTGCATCCGAATTGATTAGTTTTGGCCAAACGTTTCCGTCCATTTCTGCAAGTATAAGTGCTCCTCCTATCAGCACTCGGTGGACCATGTATGGAACTTTCCAGTTGGGAGGGAACTTCCCTTCTGGCTTCATCTTGATGTGGAAATATCTTCTTTAATACTAGATGCCCTGGTGCGAACTGTCTCGACTTGACTTTCTTGTTCAAGGCTCTGGACATTCTGTTCTGATAGAGTTGACCATGCCAGACTGCATTTATTCTTTTTCCGTCTATGAGGGCTAGTTGCTCATAACGATTCTTTACCCATTCTGCGTTGCTGGGCTCAGCTTCTTGTATGATTCTTAAGGAGGAAATTTCTACTTCAGTGGGAATGACGACTTCTGTACCAAAAACTAGCATGTAGGGGGTTTCCTCGGTCGATGTGCGGACCGTGGTGCGATATCCCAATAGAGAAAATGATAACTTCTTGTGCCACTTCTTGTGCTTTTCTATCGTCTTCCTTAGTGTCCTCTTGATGTTTTTTTTGGCGGCCTCTACAGCTCCATTCATTTGAGGTCGATAGGTTGTGGAGTTCTTGTGTTTGACCTTGAACGTTTCACACATGGCTTTCATCAAGTCGTTGAGATTGGAACCATTGTCGGTGATGATTGACTCAGGAATTCTGGATCGACAAACAATATTGTAACGACCCGATCGGTCGTTTTGATCTCTAGCACATCGTTTAACGGTTGGAAGTCATGAACAACTTCATTTCAGGTATTGTGACTTGTGCGTATGGTCGGAGTTGGAATTCAGGAAGTTCGGAGTTAGATTGGAAGGAAAAATTCTCATTTCAGTAGTCTTAAGTTGGAGAAATTGATTAAGATTGGAATTTTGAGCAAACAACCTCGGAATTAGAATCCAAAGGCTCCAGCAGGTTCGTATGATGATTTCGGACTTGGGCGTATGTCTGAATCGGGTTTTGGATCACCCGGGAGCGTTTCGGCGTATATTATAGAAATTAGCATTTTAGAAGAAATTTCCTAAGTTTGGGTTGGAAGGCATTTCAGAGATATTGATGTCTGTTTGGGATTCCAAGTCTGGGAATAGCTTCGTATGGTGATTCTGGAGTTGGGAGCGCGATCGGAATTGAATTCAGATGTCCGTAGTTTAATTTAAAGTCATTTGGCTAAATTAAGAAATTTAAATGTTTTTGAAGAATCCGACTGAAAGTGGAAATTTTGATATCGGGGTCGGAATGCGATTCCGGAAGTTGAGCAGGTCCGTAATGTTGAATATGACTTGTGTGCAAAATTTGGGGTCAATCGGAGGGGATTTGATGGGTTTCGGCATGGGAAGTGGAAGATTGAAATTTCAAAGTTCATAAAGTTGAATTTTAGTACAATTTGTGATTTTCGCTTTTTTAATGTGATTTGAAGCCTCGAGCAAGTTCGTGTGAGGTTATGGGATTGAGTCGTGTGTTTTGACGGGGTCCCGAGGGCCTCAGGTGTGTTTTCTGGCTGGTTCCGGGTTATTTCCAAGTGTGTTGTGCTGCTATTTTCTGGTGTTCTTGGAGTTCAGTGCGATCGCGGCCATGCTTGTGCGATCGTGGAGTAGAATTTTCGGGAGCTGGAATATGGCCTATGCGATTGCAGGAGGTGCAATGCGATCGCGGAGAAGGCTGGAGGTTGGCCTGTGCGATCGCAGTTGTTGTTCTGCGATCGCACAAGGGTGTGCTTGGAGATGGGGCTTGGCGATCGCAAGGCTTGAGATGCGACCGCGGAGTGAGCTGGAGAGTAGCATGTGCGATCGCAAGCATGTTTATGCGATCGCATAGGTGTTAGTTCTGGGTAGTGTTTAATTTAAGACGGGTTTTTTGCGTTTCTTCTCTAATTTTCAATTGCTATGGGCGATTTTGGAGGATTTCAAAGGGGGAGTTTCTTCAAGAATCAAGAGGTAAGATGTTTCTACTTATTTCCAAGTTAAATACAATATTATTACATGAATTAGATATGAGAAATGGAGGAAAATTTGGGAAATCTTGAAGGAAACCTAGAAGTTTGATAAATTTGATTTTAGCCACGAATTGAGCAAAAATATTGGAGTAAATTGTGTTATTGAATTAGTAAAGCTACAGGTAGAGATTATCTTCAAGAAATTTCGAAGTCCGGGCATGTGGGCCCGAGGGCATTTTGGTCATTTCATTGAGCTGGGTTGGGGAATTTTGTAATTTGAATTTGTTATGGACAATAGAGTATAGTTTCATTGAATTGTAATTTTTGGATAGTTTGGGGGCGTCGTGCATCCATTGGAGTCGTCGGAAGGCTTGGAAGCCATTTATGGAATTGCGGAGCGAGGTGAGTCTCTTTTCTAACCTTGTAAGAGGGAGATGCCCCCATAGGTGATTTGTATGCTATGTGTAATTGTTTTGGCTGGCTACGTGCGCACGAGGTGACGAGAGTCCGTGCATAGCTACTATTATGCCATGTCGGGTAGTTTTAGGATTTACGAGCATGCTTTAATGTGCCTTATATGTATCTTTAGGTGTACTTTGAGTTGCTTATTATTTTAACTAGCATTAAAATGGTAGAAGTTGCATTTAAATATCCAGTTAATTAATCCCTGTTACGAGTATAGCCTCTACTGAGCCTATTGGCAAATTGGTATATATATATATATATATATATATATATATGTGTGTCTGCACCCCAGTCACAGGTATGATTCGCGAGCGGGGGAAGCTTTATGATAATTTAGTATATATGTGTCAGCACCCGAGTCGCAGGTATGATTCGCGAGCGGGGGAAGCTATATGATAACTCATTATATATGTGTCAGCACCCGAGTCGCAGGTATGATTTGCGAGCGGGGGAAGCTTTATGATAATTCGGAATATATTTGTCAACACCTGAGTCGCAGGTATGATTCGCGAGCGGGGGAAGCTTTACGACTATTCAGTGCTTAGATGTCTCCCTTATAACTCCGGCCGGTTGTCTTATTCCTGTGTGTGCATGACTATTTGGTATTGTTCGTGGGTATTGACTTGACAGAAATTTGGGGAAAAGAAAGTGGAAATTGTTATTTACTTTCCGTATGTACTTGGATTTTTGTGCTTTATACGTATTTGCTGTTCACTGTCTTACATGCCTACCGCTTCCATTATACGCTGTTATATTATACTGTTGGACCCTAGTGAGTGTCAAGTCGACCTCTCGTCACTACTTCTTCGAGATTAGACGGGATATTCAGTGGGTACATATTTGTTTATGTACTCATACTGCACTTGCTATGCATTTTGTTGCACAGGTACCTTCATAGTACAATGATTGATTTGGAGACTTATACGAGTTGCATTCATCCGGAGGTGTTCTGCAGCTGACAAAGTTTCCCCTCATATTGTATTTATTTGTATTCTAAATTCCTTGTCCAATTTGTATTTCGGACAAGCTTTGTAGTATTTGTGAAATTCATAGAAGTTGCTCATGTACTTGTGTCACCGGGTTCTGGGAGCTGTTGAGATTTATTTTATTGAATTAAATTGATTTCCTGTCGTATTTAATTTACGAAAATTTATTCTTTTGATTATGAGATGCAAGGAAAGGCAACGATTTCGAAGTTGTTAAGCAGGAAAGTATTTTAACTAATTTAGGGGTTGGCTTGCCTAACAGTGGTGTTCGGCGCCACCACGGCCTATAGAGTTTGGGTCATGACAAATACGGTCGCGGACAAAGTCTGCCACGACTTTCTTAGTTACTGCTTTGTAGGAGGCTGTTTCAACCCATTTAGTGAAGTAATCAATGGCTACCAGAATGAACTTGTGTCCATTGGAGGCGGCAGGCACGATTTTTCCAATAACATCCATGCCCCAGGCGACGTACGGCCATGGTGAGCTTTTTAAATTGAGCTCATTTGGAGTTACCTTTATCATGTCTACGTGTATCTGACAGTGGTGGAATTTCCGTACATACTGGATGCAATCCGTTTCCATAGTCATCAAAAAATAACCAGCTCGGAGTATCTTCTTTGCCAAAACAAAACCGTTCATATGTGGACAGCAGGTCCCAGCACGAATTTCCTCTAGTAGTTTTAATGCTTCCTTTGCGTTGACACATCTTAATAATACCATATCGGGAGTCTTCCTATACAGGATTCCTCCACTGTGAAAGCAGTTGTTGGATAGTCTCCGAAGTGTGCGTTTCTGAGTGGGGTTTGCAAGCTCTAGGTACTCTCCTTTTGCCAAATACTCCTTGATGTCATGAAACCAAGGCTTTCTGTATGCTTCTTCTTCTACATGAGCGCAACAAGCTGGCTGATTATTGATTTTCACGGAAATATGATCAATTGAAGTCTTGTCCGGGTGCTGGATCGTTGAGGACAAGGTAGCCAATGCGTCAGCGAACTCATTTTGAATTCTAGGAACGTGCCAAAATTCTATCTTCGTGAACCTCTTTCTCAATTCCTACACGTGATGCAGATATAGTAGTATCTTAGAATTCTTGGTTGCGCATTCTCCTTGTACCTGATGTACTAGTAGTTCTGAATCACCAATCACTAACAGCTCTTGAACGTTCATATCAATGGACATGTTGAGCCCCAGGATGCAGGCCTCATATTTAGCCATGTTGTTAGTGCAGGTGAACCTGAGTTTGGCAGATACCGGATAATGTTGACCGGTTTTTGATATTAGGACTGCTCCAATGCCGACTCCTTTGTTGCTCCATGAAGAACATTCTCCAACCGTAATAGGATTCTGCAATGTCTTCTCCTATGAATGATACCTCTTCATCAAGAAAATACGTTTTCAGAGGTTCGTATTCTCCGTCCACGGGGTTCTCAGCAAGGTGGTCTGCCGGTGCTTGTCCTTTGACCGCTTTCTGAGTCACATAGGTAATGTCGAGTTCACTCAGCAGGATCATCCAATTGGCTAGCTTGCCAATGGGCATGGGCTTCTAAAAGATGTACTTCAAGGGATCCATCCTTGATATGAGATATGTCGTATAGGCACAGAAGTAATGCCTCAGCTTTTGAGCGACCCAAGTCAAATCACAATAGGTGCGTTCCAATATAGAATATCGGGCCTCATACGGAGTGAACTTCTTGCTGAGATAATGAATAGCTTGCTCCTTTCTTCATGTTTCATCGTGCTGCCCTAGAACACAGCCGGAGGCTCCATCTAATACCGCAAGTTAGAGTAACAGAGGTCTACCTGGATTAGGCGGTACTAAGAATGGTGGTGTTGACAGGTACTCCTTGATTCTGTCGAAGGCCCTTTGGAAATCAACTGTCCATTTTGTTGCAGCGTTCTTCTTTAGCATTTTGAAGACCGGCTCACAGATAACTGTAGACTATGCTATGAATCGGCTGATGTAATTATGTCTCCCCAAGTAACTCATCACATCTTTCTTTTTCCTTGGCGGTGGTAATTCTTGAATGGCTTTGACCTTTGACGGATTCAGTTCTATACCTCGACGGCTGACAATGAACCCGAGCAATTTCCCAGCAGGAACTCCGAATGCACACTTCGCGGGATTCATCTTCAGATTGTATTTCCGCAACCTATTGAAGAACTTCCTCAAGTCTGCTATGTGATCAGTGGCTTTCTTTGAATTGATAATAACATCATCCACGTATACCTCAATCACCTTGTGTATCATATCGTGGACGATAGTGGTCATAGCCCTGATATAGGTGGCCCCTGCGTTCTTCAGGCCGAACGACATCATCTTGTAACAATACACTCCCCACGGCGTAATGAAAGTTGTTTTCTCAAAATCTTCTTCATCCATCCAGATCTGATGATAACCAGCAAAGCAATCCATGGATGATTGTAGTTCATGCTTTGTCAATCAGGATATGTATATTTGGCAAGGGGAAGTCGTCTTTCGGACTGGCTCGGTTGAGATCCCGGTAGTCGACACAGACTCTGACCTTCCTATCCTTCTTTGGCACTGGCACAATGTTAGCTAACCATGTCGGGTACTCGACTACCCTGAGAACCTTGGCGTTGATCTGCTTGGTAACTTCTTCCTTGATTTTCAAACTCATGTCGGGTTTGAACTTTATGAGTTTTTTCTTTACCAACTGACACATTGGATTGGTTGGCATTTTGTGAGCCACAATTGACGTACTTAGACCAGTCATGTCATCATACGACCAGGCGAACATATTCTCATACTCTTCAAAAACTCTGTGTATTCTTTTTTTTTTATTGTGACAAATGAATGCTGATGCGAGTCTCCTTGATGTTTTCCGAATCTCCCAGGTTGACACTTCAGTCTCGTCCAGGTTGGACTTAGGTCTGATCTCAAAATTCTCAACTTCTTTGACAATCTCGTCAGGTATGTCATCTTCTTCTGAATCAATGTTCGTTTGTTGCATTGTCTCATTGCATGTTTTAGTCATCGGTTCATCAAGACAAGTAACAGTAATGCTATGTAGGTAAAGTAATGAGAGAAAAATGATAGCAATACATATTTATTCATAAGAAAAATTGAAAATGCTTTTGATAAATTGAATGATTGTTTTTGAAAATTGAAGATCTTATGGCAGGAATTAAAATGCGAGAAAGGAAGTCATTTTGCAAATAGTGCTTGTTTTAGCCTTGCTACCTCGAGGCTTGCCGGGCTTTCTTTGTCCTGATGATCCAATTCTTGAGGCATGCCCCTCTGCTTACAGCCTGTATGGAAGGGCTTTCCTCCCCCTCCTCGAGAATAACACAACAACTAGGAAGAGGAGAGGGTGGAGGGCTCCTGGATCTTGTGAGATAGGATGATGATGCCAAAGTGCACGAACTAACCTTTTGGGGAAGGGAATAATAAAAAATAATAAAAAAATAAAAAAACAAAAAGGTCGCCAAGTCAGTGAGGATTATGAAAAAGTATTGGGATATTTAAACACATAGTGCGGGAATGTAAATCGCGTCCTAAATTGGGAACCTCTTTGTTCTTGAGGTAGGCCTAACGACAAATTGATTTGGAGAACTTAGAATTTTAAATTCCTCATTTCATTGATAAAAATAGACGAATCCCAAAACGACACTAAAATAAGCAGGAAGTAAAGGTCCCTAATGGCCATTGGCCTTATCACATCGATAAAGCAAAAGAAAGACATTCCTATGTACTTGGTCCTAGAAGGTCCTTCCCCAGACTCGGCATCCTTTATTCCTTCGAACAATTTCCCCAACTTGCGAAGTCCTAGCAGTAGGTATGCTCTGGCTAGATGTCCACCTTCGGTCCCCTCAGCTCATGTTATTAGGCTGGATGTCCAAGAGGGACGGTAGATTACCTAGATATTTGTCACGACCCGAAATCCCACCATTGGGCCATGACTGCGTCTAACAATGAACCCGCTAGACAAGCCAACGTATACAATTCCGTTAACGTACTAACATTAAAAATACAGAATTAAGTAAAGCATCTAATATTCCTTTTTCAAATGCGGAAGCAGATAAATTCTTAAAAATAACTTAAAACACCAATAACACGATTCGTTTACAATATCCCAGCACCTGGACTCACTAACTCACGAACTGACTAAGAGGTTACTAAATACAAAGTCTGAATAAATAATACATAAACTGTCTTACAACTAAGAAAAAAATAAGACAGAATAGAAAGATAAGGATAGAGGAGACGCCAAGGCCCACAAACGTATGCAGGTCTACCTTGTAATCTCCGGAGTGGACTGAAGGATGCTCCCTCAATCAGTGTCCACCGGGTCCGGCTGCGCGATCTGCACAACATAGAGAAGTGCAGGTGTAGCATCAGTACAATCGACCCCATGTACTGAGCAAGTGCCGAGCCTAACTGCGGGCGAAGTAGTGGCGAGGCTAGACACGACGACGATAATCTACCTGTACAGTTCTACCAAAAAATATAGCAAGGAAGTGACAATTATTTAACGGATAAGCAAGGGATACGGGAACAAGTAAGGGGGGCAACAGGTAATTAACAAAATGAGATGTTGAATACAATAAATAAACAGATAAATAAATGGCACGACATCACCCTTCGTGCTTTACTCTCGTCCTGACTGTGCAACAGGTAAATATATATGAAATGTTTGCAATAATAAAGGAAATGAATGGCACGGCATCACCGTTCGTGCTTTAATCTCGTCCTCACTGTGGAATAATAAATAAAGGAATGATATGAATGAATGGCACGACATCACCCTCCGTGCTTTACTCTCTTCCTCACATTGCAATAAATAAATAATGAATGGTATGAATGAATGGCACGACATCACCCTTCGTGTTTTACTCTCTTCCTCACATTGCAATAAATAAATAATGAAAGATATGAATGAATGACATGGCATCACCCTTCGTGCTTTACTCTCTTCCTCACCCAAGTAATATCAACAACAAATCACAAACTTGGCAAGGAAATCAATTACCAGAATTCAAATCACAACCACCCGACGCGAGGAATAACAACCAAAGTCAGACACATTTGCTCGGCAAGGGTCTCAGCTATAACCAATTCCTTACGAAGACATAACTTCCCAAAGAACTACTTCATAAAAAGATAATCATTGAGGCAATAACAAGGAATTAAGCAAAACGGACTCACGTGCATGCTTTGACACACAATGCATACGTACTCGTCACCTTACCTATGCATTGAACATGATAAACACATAACACATAGGGCACAATACCTATTTCTTCACCAAAGTTAGGCAAGACACTTACCTCGGTCCAAAAATGAAATTCAAGTCTCTAATACCGCCTTCCCTCTCGAATCCGACTCCGAAACGATAATATCTAATCCTAATCAATTTTATAATATCAATATTGACTCATTAATACAATCCCATAGCCTAAATATACAATTCCTAGCATTCTTCCAAAATTTCCAAAATTCGACCCAGGACCACTTGGTCCAAATATGAGGCTCAGACTAAAACCTGATCACCCATTCCCCCACGAGTTCAAATATATGATTTGTTTTGAAATCTGACCCCAAATTGCGGTTAAATTACCCAAAATTCTCAAAAACCTAACTCTACCCAAAACCCCTAATTTTTACTTCGATTTTAGGATTTTTGGTGATAATTGATGAAAAACCTTAGAAGGTTGAAGGAAAATCAGTTAATGAGCACTTACCTACGAGTTGGGAAGGAAATCTCTTGAGAAAATCGCCCTAGGTCTTCTATTTTTGAGAAAACGTGAGAGAAAGAACGTCTGAAATTGTTTTTAAAAAAATCACTATTCGACTCTCGCACCTGCGGTACATGGGTCGCACCTGCGATCTCGCAGGTTCGGGAAAAAGTTCGCACCTGCGGAATTGGGTCAGGCCCATTGGGGGCCGCACCTGCGGAAATGGGTCCGCTCCTGCTAAGTCGCTCCTGCGGAGATTTGTCCGCGCCTGCGAGAGGGACCGCATCTGCGGACTGGGC
The DNA here is from genome assembly GCA_005239495.1 of Nicotiana undulata. NCBI lineage: Eukaryota > Viridiplantae > Streptophyta > Magnoliopsida > Solanales > Solanaceae > Nicotiana > Nicotiana undulata. The sequence goes on from ML251964.1 coordinate 12,417, forward strand.
GTCGCGTCTACGTTCTCGCACCTGCGGCCCTAGGATCGCAGGTGCGGGAACACCAGAAATGGGTGCACCAGTAGTGTTTTCATGAGTTAAAATACCCCGAATACCTACCCGAAACACACCCGAGCCCTTGAGACTCAAAACCAAAAACACACACGACTCCCAAATCATTATACGAATTTATTCAAGTACTAAAACCATCGAAATAACATCAAAATCAATGATTTAAACCTCAAAACTCATAAAATTTCTTAAAACTTCATAAAGCTTAATTATTCTCATTTTGATCTGAATCACGTCATTTCAAGTCCGTTTTATACCAAATTTCACAGATAAGTCACATAACATATCTTAAACCTATTTCGGGCTCCGGAACCATAATACGTGCCCGGGGACACAGATATCAAATCAAATTTAATTTTCAAAAGTCCTTATTATTTCAAGAAAACAATTTTGTTTAACAATTTATTTCTCAGGCTTGGGACCTCGGAATTCAATTCCGGGCATGCGCCCGAGTCCCATATTTTTCTACGGACCCTATGGAACCGTCAATTCACGGGTCCGGGTCCGTTTACCAAAAATGTCGACCAAAGTCAACTCTATTTCATTAATTATTATAAAATTTTATTTTCGTCATGTTTTCGCATAAAAGCTTCCCGGGTTGCGCATGGGTATCGAGGTGAGATTAACAGAGGTTTTTGGGGCCTCAAAACATAGATTTAACTAGATTTACTTAGGATGACCTTTTGGGTCATCACAATCTCCACCTCTAAAACAAACGTTCGTCCTCGAACGGACATAGAAAAGTACCTGAGTCTGAGAAAAGATGGGGATAACAACTCCACATATCGGACTCGGACTCCCAAGTAGCTACCTCGGCAGGCTGACGTCTCCACTGAACACGAACTGAAGGATAACTCTTCGATCTCAACTGACGAACCTGCCTAGCTAAAATGGCTACCGGCTCCTCCTCACAAGTAAGATCCTCGTCCAACTGGACACCGCTGAAGTCAAGAACATAAGAAGGATCTACAATGTACCTCTGGAGCATAGATACATGAAACACTGGATGTACGGCCACCTCTACTACCTTGTCCAAAATCTCAAATGGACCAATGTACCTAGGGCTCAACTTGCCCTTCTTCCCGAACCTCATCACGCCCTTCATAGGCGACACACTAAGAAACACTTGATCTCCTATCATGAAAGCCAAATCTTGAACTCTACGATCCGCATAACTCTTTTGCTAGGACTGAGCTATACGAAGTCTATCGTGAATAATCTTTACCTTGTCCAAGGCATCCTGGACTAACTCAGAACCTAACAATCTAGCCTCTCCGGGCTCGAGATCCAATTGGAGACCGACACCGTCTACCATACAACGCCTCATACGGAGCCATCTGAATGCTCGACTGGTAGCTGTTATTGTAGGAAAACTCCGCTAAGGGCAACAAATGATCCCATGATCCACCAAAGTCGATGACACACGCTCGCAACATATCCTCCAAAACCTAAATAGTACGCTCGGACTATCCGTCCTTCTGAGGATGAAATGTTGTGCCCAACTCATTTTGTGTGCCCAACTCTCGCTGAAATACTCTCCAGATATGGGAGGTAAACTGAGTACCTCGGTATGATATAATGGATATGGGCACACCATGCAATATAACAATCTCTCTCATGTAGATCTTTGCCAACTTCTTCGCTGAATACGAAACCGACACAGGAATGAAGTGTGCTGACTTGGTCAGCCTATCCACAACAACCCACAATACATCAACCATCCTCTGAGTCCGTGGAAGCCCAACTAAAAAATCCATCGTGGTACGCTCCCACTTCCACTCGGGAAGCTGAATCTGCTGCATCAAACCACCGGGTCTCTAGTGCTCATACTTAATCTGCTGACAATTCAGGCACCGAGCTACATATGCTACAATATCCTTCTTCATTTACGCCACCAATAATGATGTCGCAAATCCTGGTACATCTTTGCGGCACCCAGATGAATGGAATACCGGGAACTACGGGCCTTCTGTAGTATCAACTCACGAATACCATCCACTTCGGGTACACAAATACGACCATGAATCCTCAAAACTCCCTCGGCATCAACTGTGACTTGCTTGGCACGTCCGTGCCGAACCGTATCTCTAACAGCGCATAAACAACGATCATCATACTGCCTGGCGCGAATACAATTGTGCAATGAAGAATGAGCGACGGTATGGACCAAAACACTGCCACTCTCAGAAACCTCCAACCTCACAAATCGTTTGGCTAACGCCTGAACATCCAAAGCAAGAGGTCGCTCTCCAACTGATAAATAGGAAAGACTACCCATGCTAACTGACTTCCGGCTCAAAGCATCGGCCACCACATTTGCCTTCCCCGGATGATAAAGAATGGTAATATCATAATCCTTCAGCAACTCTAACCACCTTCTCTGTCTCATGTTCAACTCCTTTTGTCTGAATAGATACTGCAAGCTCTTATGGTCCGTGAACACCTCACATGGCACTCCGTACAGATAGTGCCTCCAAATCTTCAAAGTGTGAACAATAGCTGCAAGCTCCAAATCATGGACTGGATAGTTCTTCCCATGAATCTTCAACTGACGAGAAGCATAGGCTATAACCTTCCTGTTATGCATCAACACTGCACCAAGCCCAACCTGTAAAGCATCACAATACACGGTATAAGGTCATGTACCTGTGGGCAACACTAACACTGGTGTCGTGGTCAAGGCTGTCTTGAGCTTCTGAAAGCTCGCCTCACACTCATCTGGCCACCTGAACAGAGAACTCTTCTGGGTCAACCTGGTCATCGGGGCTTCTATAGATGAAAAACCCTCCACAAATCGGCGATAATACCCAGCTAAGCCCAAGAAGCTCTGAATCTCTGTAGCTAAAGTGGGCCTATGCCAATCTCTAACTGCTGAAATCTTCTTGGGATCTACCTGAATACCCTATGATTAAACCACATGGCCTAGAAATGCAACTGAACCCAGCCAAAACTCACACTTGGAGAACTTGGCATACAACTTACTATCCCTCAGAGTCTGGAGGATGACTCTATGGTGCTGCTCATGCTCCTCTCGGCTGTGAGAGTATATCAAAATATCATCAATGAAATCAATAACGAACGAGTCCAAATAAGGCCCGAGCAGCCGGTTCATCAACTCCATGAACGCAGCGGGGGCATTAGTCAACCCAAAAGACATCACCAAAAACTTAGAGTGACCATAACGAGTGCGAAAAGTTGTCTTAGGGACATCAGAAGCCCTAATCCTCAGCTGATGATAACCAGAACTCAAGTCTATCTTGGAGAACGTTGTAGCACCCTGAAGCTGGTCGAATAGATCATCAATCCTCGGCAAAGGATACTTGTTATTCAACTGCCGGTAGTCAATACACATCCTGATTGAGCCATCTTTCTTCTTAACAAACGACACTGGAGCACCCCAAGAAGAAACACTAGGCCTGATAAAGCCTTTATCCAACAAATCCTGTAAATGTTCCTTTAATTCCTTCAACTCTAGCGGGGCCATATGATACGGTGGAATAGAAATAGGCTAAATGCTCTCAGCTACCTCAATATAGAAGTCAATATCCATGTCGGGTGGCATACCTGACAGGTCAGCAGGGAATACCTCTGGAAACTCACAAACTACGGGCACAGACTCCATGGAAGGAACCTCGGCACTAGAATCACGGAGATAGGCCAGATAGGCCAAGCAAACCTTCTCGACCATGCACCGAGCCTTCATATAAGAAATAACTCTACCCGAAGAATGGCTAGGAGTCCCCCTCCACTCCAAACGAGGTAACCCTGGCAAGGGCAAGGTCACTATCTTGGCATGACAGTCCAGAATAGCATAATAGGGGGATAACCAATCCATCCCCAATATAACATCAAAGTCAACCATATCAAGAAGCAAAAGATCAACCTGAGTCTCCAGGCCACCAATAACTACTACGCAAGCATGATAGACTCGGTTTACCACTATAGAATAACCCACGGGTGTAGACACGTGTACAGCAGTACTCAAGGAATCACGGGGCATATTCAAATAAGGGGAGAAATATAAAGACACATAGGAGAATGTAGAACCCGGATCAAATAACACCGAAGCCTTTCGGCTGCAAACTGAAACCGTACCTGTAATAACTGCATCAGAAGCCTCATAATCAGGACGAGCAGGAAAAGCATAACACCGGGGTTGAGCTCTATCTCTCATAGCATGCCCTCCACCTCTATGAGTCTGACCTCCGTCTCTAGCACCACGACCACCACCTCAAGCTGGCTGAGGGGGTGGGGGTGCACCTGCTGCGGGGACCATGGCACGAGTACCCTGATACTGAGAACTACCAGAAGCCTTGGGGCAATACCTCGTAATGTGCCCATGAACACAACAAGAATAACAAGGCCTCGGATGATGTGGCTAATGACTCTAGAACTGCCCCTGACTACCCTGATAACCACCCTGGTAGCTCTGAAGTGGCGATGCATTGATAGGTGCTGGTGGTGTGCTAATAGGAGCTGGTGGTGCACGGTGAGATACCTGAAGTGCTGACTGAAAAGGTCAGGGTGGATGACCCCTTTTGAAAGAATCCCTGCCTCCGGATGAGGCTCTACTGAATCTACCAAAGTGACGGGGCCTCTTGTCAGCCCCCTGAAAACCTCCTTGTGAAAAAATCATCTCAATCCTCCTGGCCACATCGGTCGCATCCTGGAACGAAATATCGGTACCTGACTCCCTGGCTATCTGGAGTCTGATGGGCTGAACTAAGCCCTCAATAAATCTCCGCACTCTCTCACGATCAGTGGGAAGTATCATAAGTGCATGCCTGGATAAAGTGATGAACCTGGTCTCGCTGAGTAATGGGAAGAAACTTCCCCAAGAATAGCTCAGAGAACTGAGCCCAAGTCAAAGGTGCAGACCCAGCTGGCCTGGTCAAGCAATAATCTCTCCACCAAGTCTTGGCTGTGCCAGATAATCGAAAAGTAGTAAAGTCAACTCCATTGGACTCTACTATGCCCATGTTCCAAAGAACCTCACGACAGCTGTCCAAATAATCCTGTGGGTCCTCTGACGGTGCACCAGTAAAAGTGATAGTGAATAACTTGGTGACCTGATCTAGTCTCCATAGAGCATCTGCTGACATAGCTTCACCCTCGGTTGCCGGTGCCACAATACCCGCCTAAGCTACTCTAACTGTCTGAGGTGCTGGAGTCTGAAACTGAGTGGCAACCTACTCTGGGGTATGAATAACAGGAGTCTGGGTCCCTCCTCCAGCCTGAGATCTAGCTGGTGCACTAGGAAGAAGACCGACCTGTGCTACACTCTCCATGAGTCCTACCAGACGAACAAGAGTGTCTTGAAGCACTAGGGTAGCTATGAACCCCTCTAGGACCTACGTTGGTCCAACTGGGACTGCCGGAACAGGGACCTCCTTGTCAGACTCGACCTGAGGGTCCTCCACTAGGGCTGCTGCTCTAGGCTGAGCCCGGCCCCGGCCTCGGCCTCTAGCACGGCCTCGTCCTCGACCTCGACCCCTCGTAGGAGTTGTAGCAGGAGTGTCGGGCCGCTGAGCGGAACCAAGGGAAGAACGCATCCTCACCATCTGCGAGAGAGTAGAATGGAAACTCAATCAGTACTTAGAATTCATATTGCACGACAGAGATGAAGAAATGTGGAGTTATCCTAACTTTGCAGCCTCTGGGGGATAAATACAGATGTCTCTGTACCGATCCCTCAGACTCTACCAAGTTGTCCGTGAGTTGTGAGACCTAAGTAAACCTAGAGCTCTGATACCAACTTGTCACAACCCGAAATCCCACCATTGGGCCATGACTGCGTCTAACGTTGAACCCGCTAGACAAGCCAACATATACAATTTCATTAATGTACTAACATTAAAAATACAGAATTAAGTAAAGTAAAGCATCTAATATCCTTTTTTCAAATGCGGAAGCAGATAAATTCTGAAAAATAACTTAAAACAACAATAACACGATTCGTTTACAATATCCCAGCACCTGGAGTCACTAACTTACGAACTTACTAAGAGTTTACAAAATAAAAAGTCTGAAGAAATAATACATAAATTGTCTTAGAACTAAGAAAAAAATAAGGCAGAATAGAAAGATAAGGATAGAGGAGAAACCAAGGCCCACGAACGTCTGCGGGTCTACCTTGTAATCTCCGGAGTGGACTGAAGGATGCTCCCTCAATCAGAATCCACCAGGTCCGGCTGCGGGATCTGCACAACATAGGGAAGTGTAGGTGTAGCATCAATACAACCGACCCCATGTACTGAGTAAGTGTCGAGCCTAACCCCGGCCGAAGTAGTGGCGAGGCTAGACAAGACGATGATAATCTACCTGTACAGTTCTTCCAAAAAATATAGCAAGGAAGTGACAATTATTTAACAAATAAGCAAGGGATACAGGAACAAGTAAGAGGGGCAACATGTAATTAACAAAATGAGATGTTGAATACAATAAATAAACAAATAAATGAATGGCACGGCATCACCCTTCATGCTTTACTTTCGTCCTCACTGTGCAACAGGTAAACACATATGAAATGTTTGCAATAATAAAGGAAATGAATGACACGACATCACCCTTCGTGCATTAATCTCTTCCTCACTGTGCCATAATAAATAAAGGAATGATACGAATGAATGGCACGACATCACCCTTCGTGCTTTACTCTCTTCCTCACATTGCAATAAATAAATAATGAAAGATACGAATGAATGGCACGGCATCACCCTTCGTGCTTTACTCTCTTCCTCACATTGCAATAAATAAATAATGAAAGATACGAATGAATGGCACGGCATCACCCTTCGTGCTTTACTCTCTTCCTCACATTGCAATAAATAAATAATGAAAGATACGAATGAATGGCACGGCATCACCCTTCGTGCTTTACTCTCTTCCTCACCCAAGTAATATCAATCAAAAATCACAAACTTGGCAAGGAAATCAATTACCAGAATTAATTTCACAACCACCCGTCACGGGGAATAACAACCAAAGTCAAACACATTTGCACGGCAAGGGTCTCAGCTATAACCAAATCCTTACGAGGACATAACTTCCCAAAGAACTACTTCATACTACGATAATCATTGAGGCAATAACAAGGAATTAAGCAAAATGGACTCACGGGCATGCTTTGACACACAATGCATAGGTACTCGTCACCTTACCTATGCATTGAACATGATAAACACATAACATATAGGGCACACTACCTATTTCTTCACCAAAGTTAGGCAAGACAGTTACCTCGGTCTAAAAATACAATTCAAGCCCCTAATACCTCCTTCCCTCTCGAATCCGACTCTGAAACGATAATATCTAATCATAATCAATTTAATAATATCAATATTGACTCATTAATACAATCCGATAGCCTAAATATAATATTCCTAACATTCTTTCAAAATTTCCAAAATTCGACCCCGGGCCCACTCGATCCAAACACGAGGCTCGGACCAAAACCCGATCACCCATTCCCCCACGAGTTCAAATATATGATTTGTTTTGGAATCCTACCCCAAATTGGGGTTGAATTACGCAAAATTTCCAAAAACCTAACTCTACCCAAAACCCCTAATTTCTACTTCGAATTTAGGATTGATGGTGATAATTGACGAAAAACCTTAGAAGGTTGAAGGAAAATCAGTTAGTGAGCACTTACTTACGAGTTGGGAATAAAATATCTTGAGGCAATCGCCCTAGGTCTTTTATTTTTGAGAAAAAGTGAGAGAAAGAACGTCTGAAGTTGTTTTTAAAAAAATCATTGTTCGACGATCGCACCTGCGGTACATGGATCACACCTGCGATTTCGCAGGTGCGGGAAAAAGGTCGCACCTGCGGAATTGGGTCAGGCCCATAGGGGGCCGTACCTGCGGAAATGGATCCGCTCCTGCGAAGTCGCTCCTGCAGAGATTTGTCCGCGCCTGCGAGAGGGACCGCACCTGCAGACTGGGCGTCGCTCCTGCGGTCTCGCACCTGCGGCCCTAGGCTCCCAGGTGCGGGCACACCAGAAATGGGTGCACCAGCAGTGTTTTCATGAGTTAAAACACCCCGAATACCTACCTGAAACACACCCGAGCCCTCGAGACTCAAAACCAAAAGCACACACGACTCCCAAATCATTATACAAACTTATTCAAGTACTAAAACCACCAAAATAACATCAAAATCAATTATTTAAACCTTAAAACTCATAAAATTTCTTAAAACTTCATAAATCTTTATTATTCCGATTTTTATCTGAGTCACGTCATTTCAAGTCCGTTTTACACCAAGTTTCACAGATAAGTCACATAACATATATTAAACATGTTCCTGGATCCAGAACCATAATACGGGCCCGGTAACACAGATTTCAAATCAAATTTCATTTTCAAAAGTCCTTATTATTTCAAGAAAATAATTTTCTTTAAAAATTCATTTCTCGGGCTTGGGACCTCGGAATTCGATTTCGGGCATGCGCCTAAGTCCCATATTTTTTACGAACCCTCTGGGACCTCAAATCACGGGTCCAGGTACGTTTACCAAAAGTGTTGACCAAAGTCAACTCTATTCCATTAATTATTATAAAATTCCATTTTCATCAAGTTTTTTGCATAAAAGCTTCCTGACACCACGCCTGGGTTGTGCACGCATATCGAGGTGAGATTAATGGAGGCTTTCGGGTCCTCGAAACACAGATTTAGCTAGATTTACTTAGGATGACCTTTTGGTTCATCACAATATTTCTTGACGAGGGTTTTGTCACTAGAGTGCAGATCTTCCCACCAACTCAGCAGTCTTGGGTGAATATTGGAGACCATGCCGAATTTGGGGACTTCGTGCCTCATATTTCTGCAAGGCAGACAAAGTTAGGCCCTTACCCCCACCAGACTCGACATTTAAAATCAACAATTAGCATGAAGCATTTTGTTCTCCAAATAAATGCACAGAACGTGATGACGTCTGTTTAGGTTTAGGAAACCCAGTGGACTTTGGACAATATTTTCTTAAAAGCTATCCTGCGGACAACACTTTAGTTTGGCTAGGTTTGACCATGATGCATGCAACAATATAACAGAGTAAGGTTTCTATGGGGTTTTAGACTGGTACCCCTGAGCGGAAAACTCAAGGGGGAAAGGCACGGAACCATCGACGGCACCGCTGATCGACTAGTTTTACCGCAAATAAGCCTTTTCAAATTTAGGGGGTATTAATATAGGAAGAGCGCAACCACTCATCAAGCGTTGCTATAGTATTTGTTTGGCACGAGTGGAGTATGAATGTTGAGAATGCTTATGCAATAATAAGTATTAAAAGCAGGTTGTCATGTATTTGCACATTAAGAAAGTGGTAAATACGACAATTATGATTTAAAGCCGTTACAAAGGAAAACAAAGAAACATGTCATTTTTGTTTTTGGGAGGGAATAAATACTTGAAAGAGATAAACAATTAATTGCACATAAAAGGAAGGGTGCAAATATCAAACAAAGAATACTCAGACAAATTCATAAAGCGGTTTGTAATGGTAAAAGCATAAAATCCCCAGAAGAGTCTCCATGCTGTCGCGCCCCCTTTTTTCCTCGCTGAGTCCGGGTTTATGACATTTGGTTGAGACAACTCGTTCCTTTTGGGAAAAGGGGTTTTGCATTTTTGAAGAGCCGCCACCTAACTATTTTGAGGTGCGTTAGGGCACCTAAGGGTTTCATTTATAACCACGTTTGGTACTCAGAAATAGGGTAAGGGCTTGAAATTATCCTAAGGAGAAGGTGTTAGGCACCCCTCAGGATCCCTAAGTGTGGTTCCCGACCAAACAGCTTCATTGTGAATTTATACAATTTTAGCAAACAAGTAGGGATCAAATAATAGGGGATTTAAGTCTTAAGTACACAGATTTTGAAAAGAATTACAATCTAAGCACGTAAATGTAAAGGGAATCCTAGGTTTTATAATATGGATCACCTCAACGCAATACCCAGTATGACACTCCTCAAAGAGGGGCTACACGTGGTATTAGTTCACCGGTCATCATATTTGTATTCTACCATTTCCCACCTCGTGAAGGTAACTAAAGCGCGTGTTGGTCACGAAGTCTATTGCATGTGGTTACCCGTCCCTTTCCTATCAGTCCTGGAGGATTTTAGGACTTTTATCCTATAAGGGAAGTGCTAGGAAGACCCTCAGGTTTTAAAGGTAAAAATGCTAGGGCGACATATAATAAACAAGTAGGACTTGCAAATAAGGGGAGAGCATGGAAAACAGGTAAAGGCTCACACATACCTCCACATACATTGCACATAAACAACATGTATCATACACAAATTAAGGTCCAGATTCATTTCCTAAGCATGGTATCTAAATGATAATAGCAGGATCAGATTTTTATTACATAACTCAGAGAGGAAGTCCTAATCAGGCTTGCCTACTGATTTTAACATGCTGATAGTTAAGCATAAGTGCACAGTGAATTCTTGTTTTATTTCTTATTGTTGATTACCTAAGGCTTGCCTATGTGTAAAATAACATGTAGCAGTATTCATAGTTGATAACAGTTTCAGGTCGTATACCTAATAACAGGCAGTGCTAAGTGTTACAAGTATTTGAAGATTGATTGCCAGTTTATTAGAACAGGGGGACTATTTTAGACATGTGTATTTAAACTGAGTGTAGTAAACAAGTACGATCCTATAGCATGAGGTCTAAATCAACATGATGCATGATAACCTAAGCATGGATTTTTGAATGCATATATAATCCTAGTATTATGCTCAACTTCAGCATAGGTGATAGTTTTTAATAGGTTTGCCTAGAAACAGGATCTCTAACTGTGCAAGCATGGTAAAACATGATTGCAGCTTTGTCAACACATTTATCCTAAAGCATGATTTCTAGGTTACAATTTTTACAATACATTGACATGAACAGAATCACATAGAAGCAGTTTTTGTTCTTATTATTAATCCTACTAACATGATTTCTAAGTGACGTTTCAGAACAGGTAGACATGAGCAGGATATCATGATAGCCATTTTTGTTGTTGTTATTCACCTTATAGACAGGATCTCTAAGCGTAATGAGATGCTGAATACCTAAGTAACATGATATGCATGGAATGATGGGCATGTTGTACCTAAACAAGGTTGCTATTAAACATATAGAAAAAGTAAACCTAGAAACAGGATCTCTACCCTTTACTTATACTAGCATGCATATCTCACCCATTGTTCACTATCCACCCCAGAATTGTTCTTTAAATAATTATTACAAGCCCTGAATATGAATTACATAGCTAAGATTAAGAAAAGAAGAAGTTAACTATAGGGATCCTTCATAATAGGCCCAGATCTCCAGGTCCTCAATGCCAAGCATTATTTCACAACCTTTCATAATCCAGGTGTGTCAGATTTCCCTAAGGACCTCAAGGGATCCCGGGCAGTTCTCACACCCAGATTTCATAGCCAAGAAGGAGTAAATGCAGTGTGGAAGGGCCAGCTCTTGTGTGTCAATGTTCAGAGGGAGCTCAAGGGTCCCTAAGTGATGCTCACACAAAAGGGGCAGATCCTAATATCTAAGAGTATAATGAGAGTGTAGATATAGTATTGAGGAGTTTAAATAAGAAAAAATTTTGAAACAGTTTTAAGAGAAAAAGAGACTTAGTGAAAATAGTTGTTTATAACAAAGGTTTTAACTGATGAAAATAGCTTTGGAGAAATACCAATCTCAAACAAAAGTAAAGCCAGCATCACATAAAAGACCCAGGATGGTCCAACAATCACAAACAACGGTGAGAGGGTTTGAGGGACAAATACAGAGCCTGTGAAGCAGGCAGAAGCACATATAGACATGTAATCAGGAGTTCCTAAGGATTCATGGGGATCAAGGGTATAACAAAATATCAAATTATATTAACATATCAACACCAACCAATTGATATCATTATTGAACTAACGTATTAGTCACAGGCATGGAGATCCACACAAAGGACAGGTTCATCCACACAAGGGACAGGTGCTAAGTATACAGAGTCATATTGGTCATTTATGAGTAAAGTGAAACTAAACATGTAGAGGAGATTCATAACTCTAATTGCATGTTGAACAAAAAAACAATAAGTAAAAGCGTATCAGAAATACATGGAATTAAACCAGCAATAGAAACATATTGGTTTGAGGACTGAAATCTAAATTAGAACATACCAGTATAATGGAGAAAGAAATAACACAGATCAAAAGTTAAGAGAGGCACAATAGTTAGCCTTGGCTTGTAGCCGGCTAACTCAGAGTAGTAACCAGTAGCACAGAAGAGAAGAGAGAATAGAGAGCAAGTTTAGTTGTGAGAGAGAGTGCACATATTAGTTCGTGTCTGTGTGTGTTTTGAAAAACAAGAGGACTGCATATATATAGCTTTGAAATCTGTGGTAAATAAGGTGCAAATCAAAGTCAAGCAGTAATTAAAGGGATTCACAATCAATCAATATTGGAATAGCATGAGTACTTCCTTAATTAAGGGATTCAACTTCAAACGGTACAGACGAGTGACCAAGTAAGGAAAGAAATCCATGGATAACTGGGCACAACAAATAAGGAAATAAATTCAAACATAATAGTCATAGAGTAAACAATTAAGGCTAGGTTCATAAGGTTCTAATTAAGGAAAACACATGTGCATTAGTTTGACGGCATATTTGATTGTAAAAAAAACAAGGCAGGAAATAATTTAAAGGATGGAAATCTGTAAAGAAATCATCCTACGAGATGAGTGAGGTATCAATCATAGGAAATAAATATCAAATTAAAGGAAAGAATCACAAATGAACGGGGTAAACTTAATATAGGCACGAATAGGCAAAAATAACCAGAATCAGAAACCCTAAATCACACAAAATTAAGGATTCACATATGACTTAACATAATAGAATGATTAGGCGGAAAAGCAAAAAAATCAGAAACCCTAAGGTTTCCGGCGGTGATGAGAGGCCAAGAGGTGATGAAGCAGGGGCCAAGAGGTGATGAGAGGCCATGGTTTCTGGCGGGGAAGTGGCCGGAGGAGATGAACGGACTTCATCAGAGGAGGGGAGGTGGAAGGTTCTAGAGAGAACCTAGAGAGAACCAGAGAGAATGTGAGAGGATGAGAGATGGGGAAATGAGAAATGGGGGAGAGGGGGTAGTCGTTTAGGAATAATTTAGGTAAGTTTCAATCTGGGTCGTTGATTTGAATTAATCAATGCCTCAGATTGAATGAGGGGATTGGATCGAGTAATTTAAGAATTGGGCTTAGGTTATTGGGCTAATTCAGTAGGGTTGGGGTATGGGTAGATTAGGCTGAAATTGAAATTAGAAGTGGCTACTTGTGAAATACCCATTTAAATATAGATAATAATTAATAAAATAGACAATAATTATTAAAAATGAAATTAAGGCTAAATGGGTGAAATTAAGGTAATTAACTAATATAAAAATATAAAATTACGAATTATTGAATTAAAATGGTATAATATGTACATTAGGCTATAACTGCAAAATAGTTTTAATTATAGCTAAATAATGCCTAATTGGCTAAATTGTGAAATAATTAAATCCTAATAGGATTAAAATAATATTTTGAAATTATTTATAATATAATTTATGAATATATAGTACTAAATAAATTGGAAAGGAAATTAATAAAAATATGGAAAATTATGAAAAAATACCATTTATTATAAGAAGTGATTTTGAAGGTATATATGCAAAATTTAAAATAGTTTGAGGAATAATTGGGTATCAACAACATTCACAGTCCCTGCTCGTATTTCATGCAAACCTTTTCTCAACCTTTTCAGTGTTGTCACCGGACATATGTTGAGGTCGTACCCTCCGTCTATCATAACCCTAGAAATGAACTTATCCTCTCGTTGTACTGTGATGTGCAGCGCCCTACTATAGCTCAATCCCTCTGGTGGCAACTCATCTTCGTGAAAAGTGATCTTATGGCTCTCCAGCACTTGCCCCACCATATTGGCCATCTCCCCATTGGTGATGTTGTTAGGCACACAAGCTTCATCCAACATCTTCATCAAAGCATTCTTGTGCGCCTCAGAATTTTTCAACAGTGATAGGATGGGTATCTGGGCGGGAGTATTGTTCAGATGGTCCACCACAGAATATTCCCTTGCATGTACCTTTCTCCAGAGATCATCTGGACTGGTTTCAATGACGAGTTATTTGGAAACAGCTTCTTTACTCGTTCCTCCCAAATTCTTAGGACTATAAATTCATCCAGTTCTGGTCATCCCTTGTGCTGCACAAGACTCTTCCATTTTTGCTTTCCTTTTCCTCCTGGCTTCGGCAACATAATCCCAAGGTACGACGTTGGGATTGAAGGGCGTGGTTACTTATATTTCAAATGGAGTAGGTCCAGCTGCAGGTATTGTCACTTCGATTTCGAACAGAGTTGATGCGGCTATCTCAACTTTGACTGGTGGTTATATCTGTACCATAATAGGAGTGAGTGTGACTGCATGTTTCTTAGAGTCATCGCCTTCCAGAATAAGCCAATTGACCCTTCAGGATCCCATTCTTCATCAGTCTCTATCACATTTACTCTTTGTCCCCTATGGTCCGAGAGAGGGTTGTTGTGGACATTGGGTGCAGCTTCTTTTGTTTGTATGACCTTGGTATCAATCAATGTCTGAATCTTGTCTTTCAGAGTGTGGCATTCATCATAGGTATGTCCCTTAATGCCAGAATGATATGCACATGTTTTGTTTGGGTTTACCTACTGGGAGGCATTTTCCATGGCGACAACGGGAATATGGGTGACATACCCAGCATCTTTCGGTATTTCATACAGTTGGTCGATGGTCTCATCAATAGGGGTATATTGTTTGGGGGGGTCTGCGATCGAAATTGGGTTTGGGTTTTTGATAGTTTTGACAAGCTGGAAGTGAGTGATAATAGGCTGGATGGGTGTTATAAGTGTGGTAGGCGGTAGCGGGTTGAGGATATCTTGGAGGTGAAGGTTGGTATATGGGTGGAGGTGTTTGGTATGTGAGTGGAAATTTTGGAACTTGGGCTACCATCACTGCCCCTATTTATTTCTTCTTTTATATACCCCCTGACTGTAATGCTTTGGTCATAGCCTGCAACGCTCGAGTTTGATTATGTCCGAGAATTTGTGATTCTCGATGACCATTAACCTCTCATAGTATTGTGGATCCTGGGCCCTGACAAAGAATTTTTTCATCTGCTCTTCTTCAAATGCCGGCCTAACCTTTGCAGCTTCTGACCTCCATCGAGTAGCATAATCGCAGAAAGTCTCCGTTTGTTTCTTCTTGAGGTTCTGTATGTAGAAGATGTCCAGTGCAATTTCTGTATTGACCTTGAACCGATCCATGAAATCTGATGCCATGCTTACCCAATTAACCCATTTCTTGGGATTTTTAATGATGTACCAAGATAGGTCATCTCCAATGAGACTCCTCATGAACAACTTCATGTGAATCCTTTCATCCTTCCCAAATCCCACGAGTTTGTCACAGTTTGTCCTCAAATGTACCTTCGTGTCACCTGTTCCATCAAACATCTCGAACTTAGGAGGTTTGTAACCCTCCGGCAGTTCGACGTCTGGCTGAATGCATAGATCCTCATAATTCAAACCTTCAATTCTTTTGCTTTCTTCAACACCCTGGACTCGTCTTGTGAGCTTATGAGCTCCTCCGCCATATTCTTGATTAGTAGGTCCTTCTCTTGGTTGAGTGGAGTGAGTTATGGTTTCTACGTATATTGGATATTTTTTGTCGATACCGAGGGTTTGAGTGTAGTGGTGATCATTAATTGAATTCTTTGGATCGGGAATAGGTTGTGGGGGTATTCTGAGAAGTATGGTAAGTAGTGGTTTGTGGGTACTAAGTCGGAAGATGTTGGTGCTGAGGAGGAGTTGGTATTTGTGGAGGTTTAGGATTTTGGGGAGGTGTTGCGTATTGATGGGTGCGGGAGGATTTTGCGGACGTTGGTTTGGTGTGTTTTGAGGAGGTACTGGGTTTTAGGTATTTTTCTAGTTAATGTTTGGGACGTTTAAGGGGAGGGAGAGGTTTTCCAAGTTCCGGATCACTGGGAGGAGGAGAAGGAGGAGGGCCTCTTGATCAAGTATGGTATGCTAACGATGCCTATATGTGCGAACCAACCTTAGGGGATGGGAATAATCAAAATAAAGAAAAACAAAAAGGTAAACAAGTGAGTAAGGATTTTGAAAAGGTATTTGTAGTATTTAAACACGTATTGCAAAAATATATATTTGCATCCTAATTTGGGAACCTCGTTGTGCCCGAGGTAGGCATAGCGACACGTAGATTTGGAGAAATTTAATACCGATAAGTGCCTCATTTCATTAATGTAGTAAATAATATAAACCTAAAAATGAGAATAAATAAATGAGTGACTAATGGCATTTGCCTTATTACATTCGAATTCCAAAACGACTCTAGAAAAGAAAATAATCCTAATTTACTTGGTCTTTTCAAATTCCACATGTGTTGGGCCTCACATTTGTATGGAATGGAATCATCTGGTAAATCTCCTTTGTAATGAATTATTTTGGAGACTCGCGGTATGACTTGTTTTGTACCAGCTTGTCTCATGACCCTTATAAGAACATAGGAATATATGCCACTTAAGCCAATCAACACCAAATGTGGAACATCCCTGGATCTGATGATGATTTTTCTAGTAGGGAACCACTCGAACATCCAATGAACCTTGTCTTCGGTCAGATTGTTGAAAAACGGTACCCATTCTATAGCATTTTCCGGTTGTGTAAACTTGTTTGGGATGAAGGTCATTCTTTTCGGATGGCGGAAAGCTATATTGCCATTCCATGGTCTTCGTGGAAATCTGGGAGATACTGGCCTCATTGAAGATGCTCCAACAACCAAATCTGCAGCAGCAAGTTACAACCCTCAAAATGTTTGAACCCCTTCTTGCAAGGATCCAGACCTAGGTATATTTCTGCTACGATCATCGAGACATTATTGTATGTTTGTCCCTCAATCCATTCCATTAAAGCTTTGGTTACCATGGCCAACCTGGTGTGAATCCTGTCCCTTGAGAAACACTATCACACCAAGAAAATAGACGATGAATACGAAAACCCTATGATGAGTCCAACCCAGGGAAGTGATGGAGAATTCATGATGATAAATACGATATTATTTCTTGTGTCCATATTGTTCGTAAAGGAAGTCAAAGGGCATGCAGGAATTCTTCAGGCATGCTAAATCATCATTCTTTCTCAGACCCATCATTTTTAGAAACCCCATAAGAGTGCAGTTTTCTAGTACAAAAAAACCGGGACTATCCTAGGGCAACCCAGCGAATCCTCCTATTTCCTCCAAGAGAGGAGTCATTTCTATATTGCCATAATGGAATACGACCCTTTCTCCATTTCAAGAACATGGTAGCAGCCTCGATCAGCATGTTATTTTGCTGGATGTCTAATACGGAGGGTAAATTTCCAAGAACCCTCTTCACATGATTTTTGTCGGTTGGTGAGATATTTTCCCACCAATCTAGCAATAAAGGTGGTATATTTCGGACCATGCCGAACCTGGAGACTTCGTGCCTCATTTTCTAAAAAATAAACAAAGTTAGACACTTTCCCTTCCAGATTCGACTACATACACATTAACTATTAGCATATCAGCATTTTTTCTTCGAAATAATGCATATATCGTGATTGTGCCCATTGGGATTATGGAGATCCTGATGGGATTTGGATAAGGTTTTCCTTAGAGGGTTATTATGCAGACAACATATTAGCCCATACTAGGTTTGATCATGATGCATGTACAGTTATTATCAGAGTAAGGTTTCTATAGAAGTCTAGACTGGTACCCTTAAGCGGACGACTTGAGAGGGAAAGGCACAGAACTCTCGACTGCACCGCTGATCGACTAGTTTTACCACAAATAAGCCTTTCCAAATTCAAAAGGGTAATATAGGAAGAGCGCGGATACTCATCAAGTGTCGCTATGGTATTAATTACGCACGAGTGGAATATGATGTCGAGCATGTGTTTATACAAAATAAATATAACACGTAGTCAAGTATTTGCATGATGAAAACGATAAAACACGGTATTTAATAATTGTATAGGCAGGAAAGAAAGCAAACAAGTAAAGGAGTTAGTTTCAATAATGAAAAAACGATAAAACAGGAAATACATGACAAAAAGAGGGAATGTAGTGAGCATAATGTTGCAGTCAAATTAAACGAAGGACACAAAATAAGTCCGCATAAATGGAAAATAGGATAGAGATGTGCAAGTATTAGAATAGGAAAGACACGCTTATTGAGAAAGACTAATTCACAAAACAGGTTGGTTATGGTAAGAGTCTAAGGATATCCTGAGCGGAGTCGCCATGCTGTCGCGCCCCCTTTTCTCGTGAAACTGGGTTTCGACATTTCATAACTCCTTTTGAGAGAAGGGAAAAGGAATTGGAAATTTGGAGAGTCGCCACCTAACGGATTAAGGTGTGTTAGGGAACCTATTGCAACTAAATAATATTGTACTAATTTGCATCACGTGAGATCGGGTAAGGGTCAAATTACCTTGAGTGGAAGGTGTCAGGAACCCCTCGAGGTCAACAATGGTGGGTCCCGACCGAACTTAACTTATGTGAATTAGTCTAAGAAAGCGAATAAATTATTTAATAGAGATGAGGGGTTCTAAGTTTTGTAGCCAATAGGATCTCTCGTGGAACATAAATAATACTTCGTAACTCCCCCAAGACAGGGGTGTTACTCATATTATTTAGCGGGAACAGACTATCATCTGCTGCTACCCGATACTATCTTTGAGTTTTTACCTAAAACGCTCTAATCAGTTCTAACTCGTGTCCTATGCGTGCACTACCCGTCCCATACCTATGGTCCTGGAGGCGTTTGGACCTTTATTTAGGATGGTTTTAGACTCGACCTAAGTTGCTGAAAATTGTAAAATACTAAGTGACATACAAAACAGTTAGGAATTTCAAATAAAGACAAGTATTAGGCTCAAATTAACATCCACAGCAAATGCATGCATTTGATTAACCTTAGCAGATTTATTAATCGCAGAACCCTATAGGCAGGACATCTAGGTGGTGTTGAGAACAAACATGTAGTCGTGTATAGAGTCAATTTCTTAGTGCGATTGGAAGAAAATAATTATATTTTCCTACTGATTTTAGCATAGTATATGGGCTTTCTATACGCTAGTAAATAATAGCGATTCACAAGAACATGTCCAGCATTATTTGTTTAATCCTACAGGCATGTTGTCTAGGTGATTGACAATGATAATCACATAAGCACATTCAGAATTATTTAATCGGGTCCTATAGGCATGGTCTATAGGGATGATAATTAACACAATATTGCATATTCTCAAAGAGAGGAGTGGGATGATAATTAAACTGATTTAAAACCATATAAGCATGATTTCTACAATTAAGCTGATTTTAAAACCCTATATGCATGATTTATACAATTAAACTGTTTTTAACCCTATATGCATTATTTCTACAATTGAACTGATTTTAACTCTATAGGCATGATTTCTATAATCTGAACAGTGTACAAGCAGGAATTTACACACATTGGACCAGAAACACAATTAAGCCAAGTATTGATCTAATGGGCATGGTTGCTAACACATAATTACGGACAAATCAATACACCTAAAAGCATGATTTCTAACATATCGAGGTATTGATCCTATAGCCAGGATATCTAGCATGTAACTTCAACAACACAATGTATAACTTATAGGCAGAATCAACATAATATAGATTTTAACGACCTGACTGGTCGTTTTATGAATTTAAGCTCCATTGGTGGCATAAGGTATCGAACAGCTTCACATTGTGTATATCAACATGCGTGCATGGTTGGATTCAGTTACCGGATAATCCGGAGTCGAATTGGAAGAAATTTTTCAGTTTTGGGAAGCTTAAGTGATGGAAGCTGACAAGAAGTTTGACTTTTGTGTAAACGGCCTCGAAATCAGTTTTAGGTGATGTCAACAGCTTCATATGATGATTTTGGACTTATGTGCGCATCTGTAATTGGTTTCATAGGTCCGTAGAGTAATTTGAGGTATTTTGGCGAAAGTTAGAATGTCGGTGATTCCGGCCGATAAGTGAAATTTTGATATCGGGCTCGGCATAGAATTTTTGTGATTTCGGCGGTCCGTTGTGCTATTTGTGACTTGTCTGAAAAATTGCACGTTGTTCCGGGTTGAATTGATAGGTTTCGACGAGAGTTTTGATATTAGAAGTTTTGAAAATTCATAAGTATGGTTTTTTTGTTTAATTCATCATTTGGGTGTTGTTTTATGTGGTTTGAAACCTTGAGCGAGTCCGTGTTAGTTTATATGACTTGTGTGTGTGGTTGGACGGGGTCCTGGGGGCCTCGGGTGTGTTTCGTATAGGCTTCGAGTAAAATTTCCTTACTTTCCTACTAATGAACCTTCCTTCTAGTTTCCTTCAATGCGATCGCATAGGAATAGTCGTGATCGCATAGTGTCTCTTTGAGCAACCCAGATTTTTCTTCAATGCGTTCGCGAATACTCGCCCGCGATCACAGAGGTATACTTTCTCCTTCTTTGGTATCGCATATACATCATCGAGATCGCATTGTGTTCCAGCAGGGCATCCAATTATCCCTTCTACGCGATCGCATTCCATGTTTCGGGATCGCGTAGTGTAGCATTTTGGGAATTAGGTAACTTCTCATACGCGATCGCACATGTGCTTTCGCGATCGCATAGGGAATTTTGGCCAGTGGCAATTGTTCCTATTCGCGATCGCATTACTTTCCCCGCGAGCGCAGTGCTTTAAGCCTGGGCAGCCTTCCTTTTATTCTCCACGATCGCGATTCATAAAAAATCTAGGCAGAATATAAGTTTTCCAAAATCGGGGTTTCACCATTTTTAACATATTTTAACTTCTATAACTCGGTTTTTGGCGATTCTTTGAGGGGTTTTTCACACAAATTGAATGGGTAAGTGTTCTTGTAATGACCCAAATCCTAATTTAGGTTGCGATGGTGCCCAACAGTGGGGTTAGGCAAGCCAATATGAATTACACTAGGTGTAACCCTTCCCATGTGATTAAACAAGTCAATATTTACTAGTTTTAAACAATTAAACATGATGATCGCTTTATATGAAAATAAAACCATAACAATATATGGACAAAATAAAGCATATGTACGGATATATAGCCCAAAACCCAAAATATACACTACGTGTGTGCCAGGAACTAGTGTCACGAGTGTCACGGGCAACTATCGGAATATACAAGATACATATATATACAAATCCACAGTCTGGACGAGATAGATGGGGAAAATGACAAAAGGAACTTCAGGGTGCTGCTAGGAGGTCGCCAGGAAGAGCAGCTCACCGTGAAATCTAATCACACAAATCAGTATCTAGCACCGTCCTGATAATCAGATGTACCAGCCTCCGGAACTGTACAATCAAGTACAGAAGAAGAAGAAGTGCAACATGAGTACATAAATAAATATGTACCCAGTGAGTATCCCGTCTAAACTCGAAGGAGTAGTAACAAGAGGTCGACTAGATACTCATTAAGGTCCAGCAATATAATATAAAAAGAGATATGGCTAAAGCAGTAGGAATGTGAAGAAGAAATCAAAGTGTACATAAGAAAATAATATAATCCAAGTAACAGCTGAAAATGAACTGCAAATGCCAAACCTCCATTTACACAATACCTGCCAATCCCACTATGTACGACTCAGACTCAAGTGATAATACCATACCAGAACAAGACAACCGGCCAGAGTCATAAGGGTGGTCATAAGGACTGAGGTCATAAGCTACCCACGATCGCGAATCATACATGCGACTCGTGTGCTGACTCGATAATTATAAGCTCCCCACGATCGCGAATCTTACCTGTGACTCGTGTGCTGACACGATAATGATAAGCTATCCACGATCGCGAATCTTACCTGTGACTCGTGTGCTGACTCAATGATGATAAGCTACCCATGAACGCGAATCTTACCTGCGACTCGTGTTCTGACTCGATATTGATAAGCTACCCACGATCGCGAATCTTACCTGTGACTCGTGAGCTGACTTGATGATGATATGCTACCCGCGATCGCGAATCTTACCTGCGACTCGTGTGCTGACTCGATAATGATAAGCTACCCACAATCACGAATCTTACTTGCGACTCGTGTGCTGACTCGATAATGATAAATGCATATTCATATATATAGGTTTATATGTGTACCGACTCAACAGTGAACCCAACAGGACCGTGCCAATACCATTGTAGCCAACTGGGATTCAAATCATGATATTTCACCTTTCCATGTCATCTCAACAACAATCACAACTTACAATACATACAAGGTACAAATAAGGCACATAGAGGCATGCTCGTGAGTCCTAAAGCTACCCGACATAGCAATATAGTCTCCACGTACGGACTCTCGTCACTTGGTACGTACGCGGCCCCCACAAAATGTACAAATAACAAATAAGGAACCTAAGGGACATTTCTCCCTTACGGGGTTGGAAAGGAGACTCACCCCGGGACGAAATTACCCCTCGGATCAAGGATGCGCCCGAATCTCCGAAATCTACCCTCGATAGCTCACAACTAGCAAATAACGTAATTGAATCAATTTAAGTTCAAAGAAGAAGAATCAACCAATAAACCCAAAATTAGGCGTTCTTAAAGGATTTTGGAATTTCAACCCCGATCCCACGCGCTCGGATTTCGAAAATTCTCGAAGGAATCACTTACCCAAAGCCTAAGGATCATAATTACGTGATTTATACATGAATTCATGGCTTAGAACAAAAAATTCACTAATTCTCCCATAAGCCCTAATTTACTACCAAATTTCAAGAATTGATGATTTAGAAGAGAGAATTAGCTAGGAAATGATGTTGAAACTTAGTAAAACCATGGAATTTACTTACCTCAATAACAATGGTGGAAAGTTCCTTGAAAAGCTCTCTAAAGACTTGAGGAGGAAGATGAAAATGGAGGAAATAGGCTAATTCCCGTATTTAATAAAACTGCCCAGTAATTCCTTCACTGCGATCGCGACAAAGGCCTTGTGATCGCGAAGACCAACTGGCCAGACCTCTGCGATCACGGCAGAGATCCTACGATTGCAAAGAACAACTGGCCAGACCTCTGCGATTGCGGCAAAGGTCCTGCGATCTCGAAGAACAACTTTGCCCGGCCCTGACTAGACACTATGTGATCGCGAGGATGGGGCTGCGATCGCGAAGGCATGGAGTCCAACCTTCCGCGATCGCGAAGAGGAAGCGGCGATCATGTAGAACAATCAGCAGCCTAGCCAAATTCCTTCTCCGCGATCGCGACCCACCTTCTGCGATCGTGAAGAAGGAAACCAGACAGAAAAAATCTGGTTTTTCCAACTTAGCTCCCGGGGGTCCATAACTCACCCGAGCCCCTCAGGACCCCATCCAAAGGCACCGGTAAGTCTGTAGTCATGATACGGACTCACTCGAACTTCCGGAATGTGAAAAACAAAATTGAAACTCAGAATTCAATCCCGAAACCAAATTGAATCAAGCTTAAGAACTTAAGATTCTAGAATTCACTTCAATGCACCGAACGGGCCTATACTACTCGAAATGACTTCAAATTTTGCAGATAAGTCATAAATGACATAACGGAATTATTCCAGGTACCGAAATTCCATTCGGACCCCGATAGCATAAAATCATATCCCAAACCAAATTTCAAACATAAGGAAATCTTGATTTCCATTTCGGGCGCCGAAATACTCCCGGGTCATCAAAACCCGAGCCAAACATACGCTCAAGTCCGAAATCATCATATGGAGCTACTGGAGCTGTCAGAACTCGATTCCGAGGTCGGTTGCTCAAAATGTTGACCGAAGTCAAACTTGGCCAAATAGGCCAACCTTAAAGAACCAGGTGTTCCTTAATCACTCAAACCACTCCCGAATCCCGAACCACGCATCCCCGCAAGTCATAAAGAACGAATAGCCGTTGTGGAAGGTTTCATTTAATGGAACGGGATCCTAATACGCACGACCGGTCGGGTCATTACATTCTCCCCCTCTTAAACAAATGTTCGTCCTCGAACGGGTCTAGAATCGTACCTGGAGTGCTGAGTAGCTGTGGATATCTGCTCTGCATGTCCTCCTCGGACTCCCAAGTCGCCTCCTCAACTGGTTGGCCCCTCCAGTGAACCTTAACTGCAGAAGCTATCTTGGACCTCAACTGGCGGTCATGTCTATCAATAATAGCTACTGGCTCCTCCTCGTAGCCCAACTTCTCATCTAATTGAATCGTGTTCTAATCAACTACATGGGAGAAGTCGGCGTGACACCTCCGAAGCATGGATACGTGAAAAACCGGATGACCTCCTGATAAGGCTGGAGGTAAAGCAAGCTCATAAGTGACCTCTCCGACTCGCCTCAACACCTCGAATGGACCCATAAACCTGGGGCTCAGCTTGCCCTTCCTCCCGAATCTCATGATACCCTTCATCGGCGAATCCTTCAGCATAACATTATCTCCCTCCATAAATTCTACATCACGCACCCGCTGACCTGAGTAACGCTTCTGTCTGGACTGAGCTGTGCGGAACCTCTCCTGAATAATCTTCACCCTTTCCAAAGCATCTCTCACCAGATCTGTGCCATATAACTTGGCCTCTCGAGACTCAAACCACCCGATAGGAAAATGACATCGTCGACCATATAAAACCTCGAATGGAGCCATCTCGATGCTGGACTGATAACTGTTATTGTATGCAAACTCCGCCAAAGGCAAGAAATGGTCTCACTGACCGCCAAAATCAATCACACAAGCCCTGAGCATATCCTCCAAAATCTGAACTATACGCTCTGACTAACCATTAGTCTGAGGGTGAAATGCTGAACTGAGGTCTATCTGAGTGCTCATCTCGCTGTGCAAAGCCCTCCAGAAGTGCGAAGTGAACTGAGGACCTCGATCTGATATAATAGACACTGACACACCATGCAACCGGACTATCTCTCGAATATAAATCTGAGCCAGCCTCTCTTTAGTGTAAGTAGTAGCCACGGGAATGAAATGCGCAGATTTGGTCAATCTATCCACAATTACCCAAACCGCGTCAACCTTCCGCAATGTCCGAGGCAACCCAACCACGAAGTCCATAGTGATGCGCTCCCATTTCCACTCAGGAATGGGCATCTACTGAAACAAGCCTCCTGGCCTCTGGTGCTCGTACTTGACCTGCTGACAATTGAGACACCTAGCCACGTACTACACTATATCCTTCTTCATCCGCCTCCACCAGTAATGTTGCTTCAAATCACAATACATCTTCGTCGCTCCTGGTGTAACAGAATACCGAGAACTATGCGCCTCTTCTAGCATCCTCTCCCTCGGGCAATCAATATCAGGAGCACACAATCGGCCTTGGAGTCTCAGAACACCATACACGCCCAAGGTAACCTCCTTGGCCCTACCCTGGACCACTGTATCCCGAAGCTCTGCAAGACATGGATCATTAAACTGTCGAGCCTTAATCTCCGCCAACAATGAAGACTGAGCAACTACATGAGCCAAAACTCGACGAGGCTCTGAAAGGTCCAATCTCACAAGGCGATTGGCCAAGGACTTAATATCCAAGGCTAAAGGTCTCTCCTCAGCTGCAATGTAGGCCAAGCTACCCATACTCGCTGCCCTCCTGCTCAAAGCATGTTCTACTACATTCGCCTTGCCCGTGTGATACAAAATAGTGAGATCATAGCCTTTTAACAACTCAAGCCATCTGCGCTATCTCAGATTAAGGTCTCTATACTTAAACAAATGCTGCAAAGTGTGGTGGTTGGTGTAGACCTCACATGACACACCATACAAATACTGCCACCAAATCTTCAAAGCATGAACAATCGCCACCAACTCTAAGTCGTGCACATGATAATACTTTTCATGAACCTTCAGCTGGCGCGAAGCATAAGCAATAACCCTGCCAGCCTGCATCAACACACATCCCAACCCGACCCGTGAAGCATCGCAATATACAGTATACATCCCAGACTCATAAGGCAATGATAGAATTGGTGTTGAGGTCAATGCTGACTTGAGCTAGCTCGCCTCACACTCGTCGGACCATCAAAACGGGGCATTCTTCTGAGTCAATCTAGTCAATGGACCTGCAATACAAGATAATCCCTCCACAAACCGTCGATAATAGCCTGCTAGACCCAGAAAACTCCTGATCTCTGAAGTTGAAGTAGGACGCGACAACCTCTGAACGACCTCAATCTTCTGCGGATCAACCTTGACACCCTCTCCGGATACCACATGCCCCAAGATTGCCACAGACTCTAACTAGAACTCACACTTGGAGAACTTAGCATATAGCTTCTGCTCTCGCAAGGTCTGAAGCAAAACTCTTAAATGTTGCTCGTGCTCACCAAGGCTCCATGAGTAGATCAAATATATCATCAATGAAAACAATAACGAAGGAGTCGATAAACGGCCTGAACACCCTATTCATCAAGTCCATAAATGCTGCTGGGGAATTAGTCAAGCCAAAGGACATCACTAGAAACTCATAATAGCCATATCTGGTGCGAAATGCAGTCTTCGGAACATCTGAAACCCGAATATTCAGCTGGTGATAACCCGATCTCAGATCAATCTAAGAAAACACCCGAGCACCCTGCAACTGGTTAAACAAATCATCAATGCATGGAAGAGGATACTTGTTCTTGATGGTCACCTTATTCAACTGACGATAGTCAACGCACATCCGCATAGATCCATCCTTCTTCTTCACAGATAAGACCGGAGCACCCCACAGTGACACACTTGGCCTGATGAACCCTTTGGCCAACAACTCCTCAAGCTACTCCTTCAACTCCCTTAGCTTTTTTGGAGCCATACGATATGGGGGGATGGAAATAAGCTGAGTATTTGGAGCCATCAATACAGAAGTCTATATCTCGATCTGGAGGCATGCCTGGAAAATCTGAAGGAAACACATCTGGAAACTTTCGAACAACAGGCACTGAATCAATGGTAGGAGACTCGGTGGTGGTGTCCCGCACAAAAGCAAGGTAAGCTAAGAAACCCTTCTCGACCATGTGCCGAGCCTTCATATATGAAATGACCTGACTGAATGCACTAACTGAAGAACCCCTCCACTCTAACCTCGGCGACTCAGGCATGGCTAATGTAACTATCTTGGCATGGAAATCCAACACATCATGATAAGGAGATAGCCAATCCATTCCCAAAATAACCTCGAAATCAACCATATCGAGCAATAACAGGTAGGCTCTGGTCTCAAGTCCATAGAAGGTAATCACAAAAGATCGGTAGACCCGGTCTACTACCATAGAATCGCCCACAGGAGTGGACACATACAAAGGAGAACCCAAGGACTCACGAGGAACATCCATAAATGAGCAAATAATACGGAAACATATGAGTATGTTGACCCTGAATCAAATAACACTGAAGCTTCCCTACCACAGACTGAAATAATACCTGTAATCACGACGTCTGAGGCCACTGCGTCTGATATGGCTGGAATAGCATAGAATCTTCCTGTAGCACCTGAAGGTTGTGCTCCCCCATAATGAGCTGGAGCTGACTAACCCCCTCCTAACTGGCCTCCACCTCTAGGATGGCCCCTGCCAACCTGACCCCCACCCCTAGGTGGTCGAACTGCTGGTGCTGAAATCATAGGCTAGTGACTCTGCTGCACGGTCTTTCCCCGATAGTGGGGGCAATCCCTCCTCACGTGGCCTAAGTCCCCACACACGTAGCATCTCAAATGTGACATATCCTGTTGTCCCGTGGAGCAAGAGTCCCAAATGGCCGGAGTGCGATGAGAATCATCTGACATGGCACTGAAATAGGAATCGGAGGATCTCTGATGGCTGGAGTAACCACTGGATGAAATGCGGATGGCTGGAGGACGGTAGGAGCGCTCTGGTATGGAGCTGAACTGAGGCCTCGTTGGAACACCCCTAGGAGGTAGTGGAGGTGCTATATATTAAGGCCTACTGAACTGACCGCCTCCGAACTGACCCCTTCCCCTAGCTGGAGCGCCCCTGAAGTCACCTGAGAATATGGCCCTCTTGTCCTGCTGACCCGGTAGACCTTGCTCCCTGCTCCTCAGTCAATATCCCTTAATCCGTTGAGCTATCTCGACTACAAGCTGATACGGGGTACCCATCTCTACCTCTCTGGCCATAGAGGTCTTGATACCTAGATGTAAGCCTGCCACGAACCGCCGCACCCTCTCGACATCAGCGAGCAATATCATGAGAGCATGGCGGGATAACTCTGAAAACCTCGCCTCATAATCCGTCACGGACATTTGCCCCTGCTCTAACCGCTCAAACAAACCCCGAAGCTCCACCCTCTCAGAAGGTGGAAGGTATCTAACCAGAAATAGCTGAGTAAATTGGCTCCACGTGACAGGAGAAGAATCCGCTGGCCTGCTAAGAACATATGACTGCCAAAAGCGGTGAGCTCGACCCTCAAGATGAAATGTAGTGAAGTCTACCCCGTGCAACTCCAATATCCTCATATTGTGCAGTATGTCCGTGCACCTGTCAACGAAATCCTGGGCATCTTCGCCCCGCTCACCCCCGAAGACTGGAGGGCGAAGCCGGGTCCATCTATCTAGCATCTTCTGCTGGTCGCCCTCTGCAACTGACTTGGGATCTGGCTGTGCTACTATAGGCTGAACTCCACCCACGGGCGGTTTACCCGGAGTGTGATGTGTTGCTGCCTGTCTGGTGGCCTGAGCGGTAGGAGTCTGAACTCCCCCTCCCGCCTGGGAAGTGCAAGGATCTGCTGGAAGTACGCCTGCCTGGGACATGGTGTCCATGAATCTCAACATGCGGCCCATGACCTCCTGGAAGCCTGGAGCCGTCATAAAGTCCGTTAGAGCAGGAGCAACGGGAGACAACTCATCCTGCTCCTCGATAATAGGGTCCTCAAGTTATGTAACTGGTACAGCTTTGGGACGCCCTCGTCCCCTACCTCGGGCAGGTGCCCTACTCCTGCCCCTACCATGGCCTCGAGCGGCGGGGGTAGCAGCCTCTACCGGATCAGGAACATGAGAAGCACATGTCCTCACCATCTGTGAGAGAGTAGAAGATAAAATTTGAGTACATCATCGGTTGCACGATAGGATATGAACAAAAAGGAGTTTCTTAACACCCTATAGCCTCCTGAAGATAAGTAGAGACGTCTACGTACCGATCCGCAAGAACCTACTGGGTCTTCTCGTGACTCATGAGACTACGTGAACCTAAGGCTCTGATACCACCTTGTCACGACCCAAATCCTAATTTAGGTCGCGATGGCGCCCAACAACGGGGTTAGGCAAGAGAATATGAATTAAACAAGTCTACATTTACTAGTTTTAAACAATTAAACATGATGATAACTTGATATGAAAATAAAATCATAACAATATATGGCCAAAATAAAGCATATGTACGGATATAGAGCCCAAAACCCAAAATATACACTACGTGTGTGCCAGGAAATAGTGTCACAAGTGTCACGGGAAACTCTCGGAATATACAAGATACATATATATACAAATCCACAGTCTGGATGAGATAGATGGGGAAAATGACAAAAGGAACTTCAGGGTGCTGCTAGGAGGCTGCCAGGAAGAGCAGCTCACCGTGAAGTCTAATCACACAAATTAGTATCTAGCACCAGCCTGATAATCAGATGTACCAGCCTCCGGACCTGTACAATCAAGTACAGAAGAAGAAGAAGTGCATCATGAGTACATAAATAAATATGTACCTAGTGAGTATCCGGTCTAAACTCGAAGGAGTAGTGACGAGAGGTCGACTACATACTCACTAAGGTCCAGCAATATAATATAAAAAGAGATATGGCTAAAGTAGTATGCATGTGAAGCAGAAATCAACAAGTACATAAGAAAATAATGTAATCCAAGTAACAGCTGAAAATGAACTGCAAGTGCCAAACCTCCATTTACACAATACATGTCAATCCCATTATGTGCGACTCAGACTGAAGTGATAATACCATACCAGAACAAGACAACCGGCCGTAGTCATAAGGGTAGTCATAAGGACGGAGGTCATAAGCTACCCAAGATCGCGAATCAAACCTGTGAATCGTGTGTTTACTCAAAAATGATAAGCTCCCCACGATCGCGAATCTTACCTTTGACTCGTGTGCTGACTCGATAATGATAAGCTACCCACGATCGCAAATCTTACATGCGACTCGTGTGCTGACTCGATGATGATAAGCAACCCACGATCGTGAATCTTACCTGCGACTCGTGTGCTGACTCGATAATGATAAGCTACCCACGATCGCAAATCTTACATGCGACTCGTGTGCTGACTCGATGATGATAAGCAACCCACGATCGTGAATCTTACCTGCGACTCGTGTGCTGACTCGATAATGATAAGCTACCCACGATCGCGAATCTTACCTGCGACTCGTGTGCTCACTCGATGATGATAAGCTACCCACGATCGTGAATCTTACCTACGACTCGTGTGATGACTCAAAAATGATAAGCTACCCACGATCGCGAATCTTACATGTGACTCGTGTGCGGACTCGATGATTATAAGCTACCCACGATCATGAATCTTACATGTGAATCGTGTGCTGACTCGATAATGATAAGCTCCCCACGATCGCGAATCTTACCTGCGACTCGTGTGCTGACTCGATAATGATAAATGCATATTCATATATATAGGTTTATATGTGTACCGACTCAACAGTGAACCCAATAGGACCGTGCCAATACCACTGTAGCCAACTGGGATTGAAATCATAATATTTAACCTTTCCATGTCATCTCAACAACAATCACAATTTACAATACATACAAGGTACAAATAAGGCACATAGAGGCATGCTCGTGAGTCCTATAGCTACCCGACATAGCAATATAGTCGCCACGTACGGACTCTCGTCACTTGGTACATATGCGGCCGCCACAACATATACACATAACAAATAAGGAACCTATGGGGACATTTCTCCCTTACGAGGTTGGAAAGGAGACTCACCTCGTGATGAAATTACCCCTCGGATCAAGGATGCGCCCTAATCTCCGAAATCTACCCTCGACAGCTCGCAACTAGCTAAAAATAGTGTAATTGAATCAATTTAAGTTCAAAGAAGAAAAACCAACCAATAAACCCAAAATTAGGCGTTCTTGAAGCATTTTGGAATTTCAACCCCGATCCCACGCGCTCGGATTTCGAAAATTCTTGAAGGAATCACTTACCCGAAGCCTAAGGATCATAATTACGTGATTTATACATGAATTCATGGCTTAGAACGGATAATTCACTAATTCTCCCATAAGCCCTAATTTACTACCAAATTTCAAGAATTGATGATTTGGAAGAGAGAATTAGCTAGGAAATGATGTTGAAACTTAGTAAAACCATGGAATTTACTTACCTCAATAACAACGGTGGAAAGTTCCTTGAAAAGCTCTATAAAGACTTGAGGAGGAAGATGAAAATGGAGGAAATAGGCTAAGTCCCGTATTTAATAAAACTACCCAGTAATTCCTTCACTGCGATCGCGACAAAGGCCTTGCGATCACGAAGGCCAACTGGCCAGACGTCTGCGATTGCGGCAGAGGTCCTGCGATCGTGAAGAACAACTGGCCAGACCTCTGCGATCGCGGCAGAGGTCCTGCGATCGTGAAGAACAACTGTGCCCGGTGCTGACTAGACACTATGCGATCGCGAGGACGGGG
Organism: Nicotiana undulata; assembly: GCA_005239495.1. NCBI lineage: Eukaryota > Viridiplantae > Streptophyta > Magnoliopsida > Solanales > Solanaceae > Nicotiana > Nicotiana undulata. Next base: position 44,265 of record ML251964.1, read on the forward strand.
CTGCGATCACGAAGACATGGAGTCCAACCTTCCGCGATCGCGAAGAGGAAGCTGCGATTCCGAAGAACAATCAGCAGCCCAGCCAAATTCCTTCTCCGCGATCGCGACCCACCTTCTGCGATCGCGAAGAAGGAAACCAGACAGCAAAAATCTGGTTTTTCCAACTTAGCTCCCGGGGGTCAAAAACTAAATCGAGCCCCTCGGGAACCCGTCCAAAGGCACCGGCAAGTCTGTATTCATGATACAGACTCACTCGAACATGAAAAACAACAACGAAACTCAGAATTCAATCGTAAAACCAAATTGAATCAAGCTTAAGAAATTAAGATTCTAGAATTCACTTCAATGCACCGAACATGCCTATACTACTTGGAATTACTTCAAATTTTGCAGACAAGTCATAAATGACATAACAGAACTATTCCCGGTTTCGGAATTTCGTTCAGACCCCGATAGCATAAAATCACGTCCCAAACCAAATTTCAAACATAAGGAAATCCCGATTTCCATTTCGGGCGCCGAAATGCTCCCGGGTCATCAAAACCCGAGCCGAACATACGCCCAAGTCCAAAATCATCATACAGAGCTACTGGAGCTGTCAGAACTCGATTCCGAGGTCGTTTGCTCAAAATGTTGACCGAAGTCAAACTTGGCCAAATAGGCCAACCTTAAAGAACAAGGTGTTCCTAAATCACTCAAACCTTTCTCGAATCCCGAACCACCTGTTCTCGCAAGTCATAAACCATGAATAGCCGTTGTGGAAGGTTTCATTTAAGGGAACGAGATCCTAATATGCAAAACGACCGGTCGGGTCGTTACAGTTCTTCCAATATAATTAAATATATTCCATGAAGTAGTTCTTATTTTTATCATTTAATTTGTGTTTTTTGTTGAGAAAATTGTGGGATTTGAAAGAAAACTTCCAAATGAAAAATCATGGTTTGAAGGAGAAAATAACATCGGAATTTGATAAATTTAGTACGGGTGAACTCGTATCGGAATGGGTGATCGGATTTTGTAAAATTTATCGGGTTTCGAGGTGCGAGCCCGGGGGTCGACTTTTGGGTCGATTTTCATAATTTTGTAAAGATTGAAACTTTATTATTCAGAATAATTCCTTATACGTTTTATGTATTTTTAAGTTGTTAGTTGATAGCCATCCGGAGGTATTTTCGCCCAAGAAGTTCACTCTTGAGTATCCGGTTGTCGTCTTTGAGATAAGTATCTTGCCTAACCTTGTGTGGGGGATTACCCTTTAAGATTGAGTATTCTATGTTGATTGTAGCCCGTGTACGCGAGGTGACGAGTGCGTACTCAGACTTATTTGCAAATAGGTTGGCCTTTTAGGATTTTTAGGTCCTTATATTCCCCGTGTATGAATTGTAATTGTTATATCTGTGTTCCTGATTGCTAGTTTCATCTTGTTCCTGCTCGAATTAGAAATTACTTGCTTAGTGTTCCTTTGTTTCTTATTTGATCTTAATTGAATTAAATGAAGACCTTCCCTTTCCTACTGTTATGCTATATCTTCCTCCATACAATGAATATTTGATTAAAACTAGTATAATTTCGCCCTATAATTGTTTAGCAATAATTGGAATATCCATATGTTGGTGTCAAGCATGCATGTGAGTTGTACATTGTGATTCCTGAATAGTTGATAATCGTCCATGTCGATCGTATTTCCTTGGTGTTGCCAATCTTATAACATTGTTCAAGTTGAGTTTATTATGTGAAGCTAATTTTCTAAGTGAGATTGGTTATAGTTGCTTCCCTTGTCGGGATGATTTGGCTTCTTTGGTTGTGAACTTGAAATATAGAAGCGTTGCTATATTTTCCTTGTCCTCCCCTCGTTATGTTGTTTTCTCTTGGTGCTTGGTATTCCTCTTAGTGGCTACTTCTTATGAGTGAGTTTTTACTATTCTTCTGATTCAAGTCTCTGTATTGATTTGCTCATCGCACCGTGCATTTTGTCCTTGTCGTTTTGCACCAGTTGTGGAAATGTATGTTGTTTCTATCGCATTCTGGCTGTTTTCTTCAGTGGCTGCATAACATATTTAAATTGGGACTACGGACGAGATTTCGGTAGCTTTCCCCATGTATTATATCGTATATCTAAATTGGGACTACGGACGAGATTCCGAGAGCTTTCCCCCTGTACTGCATCGCATATTTAAATTGGGACTACGGACGAGATTTCGGTAGCTTTCCCCATGTATTATATCGTATATCTAAATTGGGACTACGGACGAGATTCCGAGAGCTTTCCCCCTGTACTGCATCGCATATTTAAATTGGGACTACGGACGAGATTCAAAGAGCTTCCCCCTGTACTGCATTGCATATTTAAATTGGGACTACGGACGTGATTCCGGGAGCTTTCCCCTTGTACTGCATCGCATATTTAAATTAGGACTACGGACGAGATTTCAAGAGCTTTCCCCCTGTACTGCATTACATATTTAAATTGGGACTACGGACGAGATTCCGGGAGCTTTCCCTCGGTACTGCATCGCATATTTAAATTGGGACTACGGACGAGATTCCAGGAGCTTTCCCCCTATACTGCATTGCATATTTAAATTGGGAATACGGATGTATTCTGGGAGCATTCCCCATGTACTGCATGACAAATTCTGAGTTACGGACTGAGTTTCTGGTAGATTTATCTTGAGGAGATTGTGATCGAAAAGTTATATTTCAAAAGTATATTTGAAAAGCAATTATCTTGCCGAAAATGTTATTTGGAAGTCATTTATTGGGAAAGCATATTCAAAAATCATGTATCTTGAAATAACTATGTTTTAAAGATTTCTCCTTTTAAAGATATATATATATATTTATATATATACATTCGGAGAAAGTATATTTCAAAGGGGATCTTTCTATGCTGAAATGGTTATATCTCCACAGTTTTCAATATAAAATGTTGTTTAAAAGGTTTCACCATCTTATTAAGCTTATTGGCTAAGGCCTGGTGTGAACGAACTGACGCATTTTTGGGTTACTAGTGTTTATATTGTGTTGTAGTTTTCTTTCGGTTGGCTTGTTTTTGCTGTCCATCCTTCTGTGTATTGTTATGTTGTTCCATTGATTGATTTATGAAATTCCTTCCGCATTATTTGTCATTGTTATTAACTATATCGCGAAATCTTTAGATAGATGTTGTTTTCGGTCACTTCTATATTCATGTTTGTTTTATTTATTAGACCAGTGGTGTCTTGACTAGTCCTCGTCACTACTTCACCGAGGTTAGTCATGATACTTGCTGGGCACCGCTGTGGTGTGCTCATACTAAACTTCTGCACATTTTTGTGTGCAGATGCATGTATTTTTTGTTAGTAGCTGTGTGGATGATTGCCGAGGAGACTCAAGGTAAACCTGTTACTGCGTTCGCAGGCTTCGGAGTCACCTTCTTATTTTTATTCAACTGTACTTCCTTATTTTTATCAGTTGTATGAGGAGTTGTAGAAAAATCTCGTAGAGGTTATGACTTGTATTACCGGATTTTGGAATATTGTAATTCTGTCAAGATTTCTATATCGAGACTATTAGATTTCTTTTATTATTGTTGTTATTCTCCGAATGTTAGGCTTACCTAATCATGATTTGGCTCCTTTGGTTGTGAACTTGAAATATAGAATTGTTGCTATATTTGCCTTGTCTCCCTGCGTTATGCGGGTATCTCTTGGTGCTTGATATTCCTCTCAGTGGCTACTTCTTATAAGTGAGTTCTTACTATTCTTGTGATTCAAGTCTCTGTATTAGTTTGCTCATTGCACCGTGCATTCTGTCCTTGTCGCTTTGCGCCTGTTGTGGAAATGTATGCTATTTCTGTCGCATTCTGGTTGTTTTCTTCAGTGGCTGCATTGCATATTTAAATTGGGACTACGGACGAGATTCAAGGAGCTTTCCCCCTATATTGCATCGCATATTTAAATTGGCACTACGTACGAGATTTCAGGAGATTTCCCCATGTACTATATAGCATATATAAATTGGGACTACGAACAAGATTATGTGAGCTTTCCCCCTGTACTGCATTGCATATTTAAATTGGGACTACGGCCGAGATTCCGGAAGCTTTCCCCCTGTACTGCATCGCATATTTGAATTGGGACTACGGACGAGATTCAAGGAGCTTTCCCCTGTACTGCATTGTATATTTAAATTGGGACTACGGACGAGATTCCGGGAGCTTTCCCCATGTACTGCATTGTATATCTAAATTGGGACTACGGATGTATTCCGGGAGCTTTCCCCCTATACTGCATGACAAATTCTGAGTTTACGGTAGATTTATCTTGAGGAGATTATGATCGAAAAGTTATATTTAAAAATATATTTGAAAAGCAATTGTCTGGCAGAAAATGATATTTGAAAGTCATTTATTCGGAAAACATATTTAAAAATCATGTATCTTGAAATAACTATGTTTTAAAGATTTCTCCTTTTAAAGATATATATATATATTTATATATATACATTCGGAGAAAGTATATTTCAAAGGGGATCTTTCTATGCTGAAATGGTTATATCTCCACAGTTTTCAATATAAAATGTTGTTTAAAAGGTTTCACCATCTTATTAAGCTTATTGGCTAAGGCCTGGTGTGAACGAACTGACGCATTTTTGGGTTACTAGTGTTTATATTGTGTTGTAGTTTTCTTTCGGTTGGCTTGTTTTTGCTGTCCATCCTTCTGTGTATTGTTATGTTGTTCCATTGATTGATTTATGAAATTCCTTCCGCATTATTTGTCATTGTTATTAACTATATCGCGAAATCTTTAGATAGATGTTGTTTTCGGTCACTTCTATATNATGATTATCTCCACAGTTTTCAATATAAAATGTTGTTTAAAAGTTTTCACCGGCTTATTAAGCTTATTGGCTAAGGCCCGGTGTGAACGAACTGACGCATTTTTGAGTTACTAGTGTTTCTATTGGGTTGAAGTTTTCTTCCGGTTGGCTTGTTTTTGCTGTCCATCCTTCTGTGTATTATTATGTTGTTCCATTGATTGATTTCTTAAATTCCTTCCGCATTATTTGTCATTGTTATTAACTATATCGCGAAGTCTCTAGATAGATGTTGTTTTCGGTCATTTGTATATTCATGTCTGTTTTATTTATTGAACCAGTGGTGTCTTGACTAGTCCTCGTCACTACTTCACCGAGGTTTGTCATGATACTTACTGGGCACCGCTGTGGTGTGCTCATACTACACTTCTGCGCATTTTGTGTGCAGATCTAGGTATTTATTATTAGTAGCTGCGCGGATGATTGCCGAGGAGACTTAAGGTAAACCTACTACTGCGTTCGCAGGCTTCAGAGTCACCTTATTTTTATTCAACTGTACTTCCTTATTTTTATCAGTTGTATTATGAGTTGTAGAAAAATCTCGTAGAGGTTAGGACTTGTATTACCAGTTTTGGGAACATTGTAATTCTTTCAAGATTTCTATATCGAGACTGTTAGATTTCTTTTATTATTGTTGTTATTCTCCGAATGTTAGGCTTAGCTAGTCATGATTTGGCTTCGTTGGTTGTGAACTTGAAATATAGAATCGTTGCTATATTTGCCTTGTCCTCCCCTCGTTATGCTATTTTCTCTTGGTTCTTGATATTCCTCTCAGTGGCTACTTCTTATGAGTGAGTTTTTACTATTCTTGTGATTCAAGTCTCTGTATTGATTTTCTCATCGCACCGTGCATTTTGTCCTTGTCGCTTTGCGCATGTTGTGGCAATGTATGTTGTTTCTGTCGCATTCTGGTTATTTTCTTCAGTGACTGCATTGCATTTTTAAATTGGGACTACTGACGAGATTCCGGGAGCTTTCCCCCTGTATTTCATCGCATATTTAAATTGGAACTACGGACGAGATTCCGGGAGTTTTCCCCCTGGACTGCATTGCATATTTAAATTGGGACTACAGACGAGATTCCGAAAGCTTTCCCCCTGTACTGCATTCCATATTTAAATTGGGACTACTGACGAGATTCTGGGAGCTTTCCCACTGTACTGCATTGCATATTTAAATTGGGACTACGGACGAGATTCCGGGAGCTTTCCCCCTGTACTTCATTGCATATCTAAATTGGGACTACGGATGTATTCCAGGAGCCTTCCCCCTGTACTGTATGACAAATTCTGAGTTACGGAATGAGTTTCCCGTAGATTTATGTTGAGGAGATTATGATCTAAAAGTTAAATTTCAAAAGTATGTTTGAAAAGCAATTGTCTTGCAGAAAATGATATTTGAAAGTCATTTATTGGGAAATCATATTTAAAAATCACGTATCTTGAATGAAGTATGTTATAAAGATTTCTCCTTTTAAAGATATATATTTATATAATATACATTCGGAGAAAGTATGTTTCAAAGGGGATCTTTCTATACTGATATGATTATATCTCCACAGTTTTCAATATAAAATGTTGTTTAAAAGTTTTTATCAGCTTATTAAGCTTATTGGCTAAGGCCCGATGTGAACGAAACTGACGCCTTTTTGAGTTACTAGTGTTTCTATTGGGTTGTTTTCTTCTGGTTGGCTTGTCTTTGCTGTCCATCCTTCTGTGTATTATTATATTGTTCCATTGATTGATTTTTGAAATTCCTTCCGCATTATTTGTCATTGTTATTAACTATATCGCGAAGTCTTTAGATAGATGTTGTTTTCGGTCATTTCTATATTCATGTCTGTTTTATTTATTAGACTAGTGGTGTCTTGACTAGTCCTCGTCACTACTTTACCGAGGTTAGTCATGATACTTACTGGGCATCGCTGTGGTGTGCCCATACTACACTTCTATGCATATTTGTGTGCAGATCCAGGTATTTATTGTAGTAGTTGTGCGGATGATTGCCGAGGAGACTCAAGGTAAACCTGCTACTGCATTTGTAGGCTTCAGAGTCACCTTCTTATTTTTATTCAACTGTACTTCCTTATTTCTAAACAGTTATATTACGAGTTGTAGAAAAATCTCGTAGAGCTTATGACTTGTATTACCGGTTTTGGGAATATTTTAATTCTGTCAAGATTTCTCTATCGAGACTGTTAAATTTCTTTTATTATTGTTGTTATTCTCTGAATGTTAGGCTTACCTAGTCATGATTTGTCTTCTTTGGTTGTGAACTTGAAACATATAATCGTTGCTATATTTGCCTTGTCCTCCCCTCGTTATGATGTTTTCTCTTGGTGTTTGGTATTCCTCTCAATGGCTACTTCTTGTTGATATCCAATTTTTTTCCAAGTTATTTTTCAAACTTGCATATAAGCTTTCAAAATCACTATTTAAAATAATGAGTATTTGTGATGACCCAAAAGGTCATCCTAAGTATTTCCAGCTAAATAAGTGTTATGAGGCCCCGAAAGCCTCCGTAAATCTCACCTCAATATGCGTGCGCAGCCCGGGCATGTAGCCAGAAAGCTTCTATGTGAAAATTTGATAAAAATGGAATTTTGAATGAAATAATTGAATAAAGTTGACTTTGGTCAACATTTTTGGTAAACGGATCTGGACCCGTGATTTGACGGTCCCGAAGGGTCCGTAGGAAAATATGGGACTTGGGCATGTGCCCGGAATCGAATTCCGAGGTCCCAAGCCCGAGAAATGAATTTTTAAAAGAAATTGTTTTCTAGAAATAATAAAGGATTTTGAAAATGAATAATTATGTGAAAGCCGTGTTACCGGGCCCGTATTGTGGTTCAGGAGCCCGGAACAGGTTTATTATAAGTTAGGTGAGTTATCTGTGGAATTTGGTGTAAAACGGACTTGAAATGACGTGTTTCGGATCAAAATTGGTAAACTTAAGCTTTATGAAGTTTTAATAAATGTCTATGAGTTTTGAGGTTTAACTCGTTGAGTTTGATGATATTTTGGTGATTTAAAAGCTTGAATAAGTCCGTAGGATGTTTTGGGAGTTGTGTGTGTTGTTGGTTTTGAGACCCGAGGGCTCGGGTGAGTTTCGGGTAGCTAATGGGGTGAGAAAACTTAGGAAATCATTGTTGATGCACCATCTTCTGGTGTGTCTGCACCTGCGAGCCTAGAGCCGCAGGCGCGACACCAAGACCGCAGGTGCGGCCCCCCTTGCAGGCGCGACCCAGGCGTCGCAGGTGCGGCTTCGCAGGGGCGTCAAATTTTCCGCAGGTGCGGCCCCTTCTGGGCCTGACCCATTCCCACAGGTGCGACCATTTTTCCGCACATGCGATACCGCAGGTGCGAGCCTCCCTTCCGCAGGTGCGAGATCCGCCCAGTGATTTTTTCTC
>MDKH01119719.1:0-18860 GCA_005239495.1 Nicotiana undulata
AGGCCGGGTATGATATGATGATGATGATGCCCACAGAGGAGAATGTTCTATGATGATGATGATTTCCACAGAGGCGGATGTTTTAAAAGATTATGTGTATATATGTATCATGCATTTCATGTTACTGTTTCTTAGAAGCACCCAGATGCTACAGGTTGTATCTCCTAGACCTCTATTTACATTACTGTTCTTAGTTATGCTTTTTTGCCTTACATACTCAGTACTTTATTCGTACTGACGTCCCTTTGCCTGGGGACGCTGCATTTCATGCCCGCAGGTTCCGATAGACAGGTTGACAGTCCTCCTAATAGGCTATCAGCTCAGCAGAAGGTGTAGCTGCACTCCACTCGCTCCGAAGTTGCCTATTTGGTCAGTATAACTGGGACATGCATTGACTAGTATGGCAGGGCCCTGTCCCGACCTTTTTTTAATGTTTATGTACTCTTAGAGGCTTTGTAGATAGGGGTTCAGTTTGTATAGTATGTCAGAGGCCTTGACGGCCCATATGCATTCATGTTTTAAGAAAAATGATTCATTAATACAACGTTATTTTTCCACTTGCAATTGTACATTACGAGTTGTGGCCATGCTGGCCCATGATAGTTTTAAAAAAGGAACGAACGAGTTACATAGTGGTTCACTCGGGCCATTTTGGCACCGGGTGCTAGCCATGCCTCCTAAGGCTGGGGCGTGACAACCTCCTCCACTACGAGGTTGACCGACCAATATTAATGAGGACATTCAAGATCCTTCTCTGCCTCCAGCTGCTAGAGCTGCCCCTCGGGTCCTTCCAAACGAGGGGTATGCTAGTGCCATTGTCCCGCCGAGGATTCAGGCGGGAAATTTTCAGATAACAAATGTGATGCTTACACTTTTGGAGCAACGGAGTTATTTCACCGGAGCCGCACATCAAAATGCTTATAAACATCTAAAGGGCTTCATGGATACCTGTTGGGAAGTAAACAAACAAATGTCTCGGAGGATGCATTGAGACTTCGGTTCTTCCCCTTCTCTCTTTGAGGGAAGGCTCTTGATTGGCTCGAGCGGCGTTCCAACCATTCAATATCTACTTGGGATGAGCTCGCAGGCAAATTCATTGCTAAATTCTTCTCCCCAAGTCATATGGCGGCACTCAGAGATGAAATCTTAGACTTCAAGCAAGAACCCAACTAGCCTTTGCATGAGATATGAGAGAGATACCGGACCATGGTTAAGGAATGTCCGAACAACGACATGACTAAAGCCATGATCCAGCAGACTTTCTGTCAAGGGATAAACACTGTCAATCAATGTGTGGTCAATCCGTTGGCCGGTGGAAATTTCATGAAATTGACTTACCCCGAGGCATGTGAGATATTAAATGAGATGGCTGACACATCGTCAGCTTGGCAAAGTAGAGCAAACATACCTCAGGGTGAGACCGATGTTAATAGTCTTCATAAAGAAATTCAAGAAAAGGGGAAAGCAATTGCCGAGCTCATGACCACTATGAACCAACTTGCAAAGGCCCAGCTGCAACAATTACAAAGGCCAAAGCAAGTAAATGCCATGGAGGGAGTGAACCAAAGAAGACCTCGAGGAAATTCTAAGCAAAGCAACAATGATCAGGGTGACCAAGGGCCAAGTGGATATAGTCAAGAAGAGGAATATGATGACCAAGAAGAGGATATGATGTATGCTAATAATTACCAAGGTCAAGGAAACAATCAAAGCAACAATCAAAACTGGAGAAACCAAGGCAACAATCAAAGTTGGGGTAATCAAAGACAAAGAAATTGGAACAATAACAACAATGAACGGGGGAACAACAATGATCGACAATGGGGGAACAACAATGATGACAATTGGAGTGGGGGAAAAACAACAACAACTGGGGTGGCAATGGTAATCGAGATTCGGGCTTTCAAAAGCCCATGATGTACCAACAACCAAGCAATTCACCCTCGTACCAATATCAAGGACAAATCTCATCAAGCAATGATATGGGGAGAATTGAACACATGTTCAAGCAGATGATGGAGCGAAATGCGGACTTCGATACTCAGTTGGACTCTCACAATACCTCCATTAGGAACCTTGAAGTACAAATGGGCCAAATTTCTCATGCCTTAAACACACGCCCAAAGGGTGCACTACCGAGTGATACAGTGGTGAACCCCAAGGGTGGGAACAATAATAATACCGGTCACGCCATGACAGTGACCACGAGAAGTGGAAAAGGTGGTGAAACAAGTACTTCTAGGCAAAAGCGAATTGTTGTAGATGATGATGCATTGCCCCATGATGAGTTACCAATTGAAGTTTAGCAAGTGGTGGAAGAGCCAACTTCCAATGAGGTGAGAATTGATATCCAGGATAATGGGGAGGATTTGCAAAGGGACGTGAACCTGTCTAGGGAACACGTGATTGATATGCCGGAGTTGATGGTCCCACAAGCCAAGGAACCATTGCCTAGGCCCCCTCGTCCATACCCTCAACGGTGGCGAAACAAAAGCAAGAGACTCAATTCAAGAAGTTTATTTATATGATTAAAAATCTTTCCATCAATGTCCCGTTGGTTGAAGCCTTGGAACAAATGCTAGGGTATGCTAAGTTCATGAAGGACTTAGTCACTAAAAAGTGGTCTATGGTGTGTGAAACCATCAAGATGACTCACCAAGTGAGTGCCATAGTACATTCAATGGCACCCAAACTTGAAGAAACGGGAGCTTTTACCATTCCTTGCACAATCGGGAGTGCGGATTTTGCTAAAGCCTTGTGCGAACTTGGAGCGGGTATAAACTTGATGCCATACTCGGTATTTAAAACATTGGGGATTGGGCAACCTCCATGCATTTGCAAATGGCGGATAGGTCGATGAAGAGGCCCCTAGGGATAATTGATGATGTGTTGGTGCGGGTGGAAAAATTTAATTTGCCTGCGGACTTTGTCATATTGGATTCCGAAGTGGATTTTGAGGTCCCTATCATTTTGGGAAGGCCCTTCCTTGCAACGGGGAAGAACTTAGTTGATGTGGAAGCTGGGGAGCTCACTTTCCGAATGGGAAATGGGAAGGTGGTATTCTATGTGTCTAAGTCAATGAAGCAGCCAAACAGTACAGAAATATGCTCCTTTATGGACCTCGTCACTGAGGTGATTATTGATGATGCAAGCTCTATGATTCATGTTGATGATCCAGTGGAGGCTGCCTTATTGGACCACAAGAACACCGTGGTAGATGGTTTTCTTTAAAGTACCAATGCCCTTCAAGGCATGGGTTCTTACTCATATGGTCCCAGGAAGCTATCGTAGGACTTGGAGAACCGGAAGACTCCACCAACAAAGCCTTCAATTGAAGATCCCCCGACTTTGGAGTTGAATCCACTACTCTCCCACCTCAGGTATGAATATCTTGGTCCCTCTCGTACTTTGCCTTTCATTCTTTCCTCTTGCCTAACCCAATTGCAGGTAGACTCAACTTTAAATGTTCTACGGAGGAGGAAGAAAGCGATAGGATGGACTCTTGCGGACATTCGGGGAATAAGTTCCTCTTTTTGCATGCACAAAATCATCTTGGAGGATAGAGCAAAGCCTTCCGTATAACACCAATGGAGGCTCAACGAGGCAATGCAAGAGGTGGTGAAGAAATAAATAATTAAATGGATTGATGCGGGGGTTGTCTACCCTAATTTCGGATAGTGCTTGGACTTCTCCGGTCCAATGTGTTCCGAAGAAGGGTGGAATGACGGTGGTCCAAAATGATAAAAATGAACTCATTCCAACGGGAACGGTCACAGGTTGGCGGGTGTGTATGGCTTACCGCAAGCTCAACAAAGTGACCCGCAAGGACCATTTCCCCTTACCTTTCTTGGATCAAATGTTAGATCGGCTTGCGGGTCGGCCTTTCTACTGCTTTCTTGACGGGTATTCAGGTTATAATCAGATTTTGATTGCCCCGGAGGATCAATAGAAGACCACTTTCACATGACCTTATGGTACCTTCGCCTTCGCCCATATGCCTTTTGGTCTTTGCAATGCACTCGCCACTTTCCAACGATGCATGATGGCAATCTTTACAGATATGGTTGAAGATTTCCTCGAGGTATTTATGGATGACTTCAGTGTAGTTGGGGATTCCTTCTATGAGTGTTTGAGTAATCTTGACAAAGTCCTTGCTCGATGTGAAGAGACCAACTTGGTGTTGAATTGGGAAAAGTGCCACTTTATGGTGGAAGAAGGAATAATGTTGGGCCACAAGATCACGAGGAATGGTATTGAAGTGGACAAAGCAAAAATTGAAGTGATTTCTAAGTTGCCACCACCAACTTCGGTTAGGGGATTCCGGAGCTTCCTTGGGCACGCTGGGTTCTATCGACGTTTCATTAAAGACTTTTCTAAGGTGGTCAATCCTTTGTGCAAATTTCTAGAGAAAGATGCCAAATTTCATTTTGATGAGAAGTGCATGAGTGCCTTTGAATTGTTGAAGCACAAGCTTACCACAACTCCTATCATCACGGTGCCGGATTGGAACTCTCCCTTCGAGCTTATGTGTTACTCTAGTGATGTAGCTGTGGGAGCAGTGTTGGGCCAGAGGTTGAACAAGATCTTACACCCTATCTATTATGCTAGCAAAACAATGAACTCAGCCCAAATGAATTACACTATCATGGAGAAGGAACTTTTGGCAATAGTCTTTGCGATAGAGAAATTTCGTCCTTACTTGATGGATGCCAAGGTCATAGTTCACACTGACCATGCGGCACTCCGGTATCTCATGACCAAAAAGGATTCCAAAGCGAGACTCATGTGTTGGGTATTGTTGCTTGAAGAGTTCGACTTGGAGATTGTTGATAGAAAAGGAAGTGAAAACCAAGTGGCCGACCATCTTTCTCGATCGGAGGAGCAAGGTCGACCTTGTGATGGGCTTCAAATTAATGACAGTTTCCCCGATGAGCAACTTCTTTCGGTGTCAATGCAAGAAATGCCATGGTTTGCCGACATTGCCAACTCTCTTGTCACGGGTGTTGTTCCTCTTGAGCTCTCTTCTAACCAAAGGAAGAAGCTTAAGAGGGATAGCATGGACTTCTATTGGGATGAACCATATTAATTCAAGATTTGCACTAATGGGGTCATCCGGCGATGTGTACCGGAAGAAGAACAAAAGTCGATTCTTGAATCTTGCCACTCCTCACCGTATGATGGTCATCATGGAGGGGCAAGGACTGCTTCAAAGGTGTTGAGCTGTGGTTTCTTTTGGCCTACATTGTATAAAGATGTCGGTGACTTAGTCAAGAGATGTGATGAGTGTCAGAGGGCCGGGGGGATTTCAAAGAAAGATGAGATGCCTCACAATACTATTCTAGAAGTGGATATTTTTGATGTATGGGGTATCGATTTCATGGGACCGTTTGTTAGCTCTTGTGGGAACACATACATTCTCGTGGCGGTGGATTATGTCTCTAAATGGGTTGAAGCAGTGGCTCTACCCAACAATGAAGCCCGGAGTGTTATTGCATTTCTCAAGAAGAGCATTTTTTACAAGGTTTGGCACACCTCGTGCACTCATTAGTGATGGGGGGTCGCATTTCTGTAATAAAGCTTTTGACACTTTGCTTGCAAATTATGGTGTCAATCACAAAGTGACCACTCCATATCATCCCCAGGCGAGTGGCCAAGTTGAAGTCTCAAACAGGGAAATAAAGAGTATATTGTCAAAAATGGTCAATGCAAATACGACCGATTGGTCAAAGAAGTTGGATGACGCTCTATGGGATTTTAGGATTGCCTACAAGACCCCAATCGATATGTCTCCGTACCGATTGGTGTTTGGGAAAGCTTGCCATATACCGGTTGAGTTAGAGCACAAGGCCATGTGGGCCTTGAGAAAGTTGAATGTTGAATGAGATGTGGCATCCAATCTTCGTGTGGAGCAGCTTAATGAACTTGACGAATTCAGATTCCATGCCTACTCCAGTTCGTCCTTGTACAAGGACAAAATGAAGTACCTTCATGATAAGTATGCTCGTGGCAAGGAGTTCAAAGTAGGTGACTTGGTTCTCTTGTTCAACTCTCGGTTACGTCTATTTCCGAGAAAGCTTAAGTCAAAATGGAGCGGACCTTTTGAAGTTGTGTTTGTGACTCTGTTTGGTCCACTTGATCTAAAGAACAAAAGTGGGGAGATTTTTAGAGTTAATGGGCACAGGATCAAGAACTACCTGGGCAAAATTGATGACAACCATGTGGTGGCACTTCTCCATCTCAAATGAACTTGGTAACACGCATCGTGTCGCGATGTTAAATCAGGCGCTTCTTGGGAGACAACTCATGTGTCTTTATTTTTGTTTTTCTTTGATTTTCTTGGTAGTATAGAACTCATTTTTGCACTAACTGGTTTTGGGACGTTGTAGGAATTATTTTGATACAGGGCAAAAAGTTAAGTGTTGGAATGTCAGCTCTCTGAAGTTTGCATTGCGGACCGCGTTCCTCTTTTCGCAATCCGCGGAGACATATCACAAGAAAATGAGTCTCTGAAGTTTGCTTCACGGCCGCAGTACCCTTTTTCGCGGACCGCGGTGCACCACTGCGGTCGTGGTTGAGTTTTCGCGGTTTGTGGGGGGCAATTGTCCATTTGCTCAGCAAGTTGAGCGACCGCGGACCGCGGTCGCTTTTACGCGGTCCGCGGTGGGTAAGTACAGTGGGTCCCAGGCCCCTTCTATAAATAGACCTTCAGGGCTTCATTTTACACTTTACGCACTTTGACTCTCCACAGTAAACTTTCACCTGTGCATTACTCTCCATACTTTCAAGTGTCCATTTCATTCATCTAATCTTCATCCCATATCTATTAAGTGTAATTGTGATTCCATAACTTCTTAATTTGATTATTTTCTTGTTTATTTGGTATATTTTCTTCTCTTTTTCTCCTTTTTTCTTCTTTAAGACTTTAACCATGTTGGGGTTAGTTCATAACGCTCAATTTAGACCATTTGTAGTTAATTTCACTGATTAAACACTTAGGGTTTTAACATCATGTGCCTTTGAACTTGAGATTAACTGTAAAATTGAAACCCTAGGTTTTTGGAATTAGCGCGGTCCGCGGTGATTTTACGCGGACTGTAGTGCTTGAATTGTCAGTCTCAACTTGATGACTGCGGACCGCAGTCCTTTTTGTGCGGTCCGCGGTGCTTGACTTCAGAGAAGTGGGTAGTTTGAGCCCCACTTCTCCGCGCACCGCGGTTGTTTCTGCGGTCCGCGAGGTTTGAGTGCGGAACGCGGTTTCTTTTACGCGGTCCGCGGTGCCCACCTTCAGAGAGTTCATTCTTCTTTATCCTTCTCACTGCGGACCGCAGTCGCTTTTACACGGTCCACGGTCCCACTTCTGCAACTCATTTCTCTGTATTTGATGTTCCTCTGTTCTCCCATCTATCCACTGCTTGGGTACTAACAATGTTTAAATGTTTTGAACTTGCAGAGAATGGTCCTATCGAGAAGAAGTGGTCGTAAACCTAGTGGAAGGAGAGAGTCTTCCCGGGGGAGAGGTCAAGGGACAATCAAATTGGCCCCCAAAGTCCGAAAAGCTATGAAAGAGACAAGAAAAGCAATCCGGGCCATGGATAGAGATGCTTCCCAATTGGTAAGTGAGTATGTACCCTACGGAGGAGAGTCTTAAGAATCCATACCAGAGCACTACCCAGACTTTCCGGAGAGGTTTAGGTTGACCAATGAGCCCTCTGACTCTCCCCCTGCCCAAGCATCAGCCCATTCTGAGTCGTCTGAAGGCTCGGCTGCAGGGAATGCTCATGAAGACTCCACCTCACCCAGAACTTCCCTGTCAGATGAACACTACGGGGATGAAAAAGCAAAGATGAACCCCAAACAGGGGGTGAACCCCAAGTTGGGGGAGTTGAGAGAACAAGGAAGCCTGAGGCTTTGCAAGACAAACTCGTGAGTGAGTTGACCTTTCATAAATTTCAGGAATGGTGGAAGGAGAGGAAACTGATACCGAAACGCAGGTTCATCAACAAGGATCTATTGGCACTCAACCTCAATGTGAAAAGACAATTCAGGGAGAGAAAGGGTTGGGATAACGTCTCTTGCTACTTGTCGGATGCCAATGAACATCTTGTCAAGGAATTTTACACAAATTTGGCCTATCTGAAGAAGGACTCCAAGGCAACCATGGTGAGGAATCTCACTGTACCTTTTGATGGGGCGGCATTGAATGCATATATGGAGTTTGATGATGAAGATGAGACACATTACCTAGAGAAGTTGGATGCGGGTGATGAGGCCCGCCATTGGCTAGCGGAGCACTTGGCCATCCCAGGTGAAACCCCTGACTGGTTGCAAGCAGGGAAGATAATTTTCAGGAGAACGTTAAGTTTTGAGGCCAAAGGTTGGGAGACGTTCGTGTGCAACAGGCTTGACCCCACCTTCCATGAAAATTCTATTCCTTTCAGGCATGCTGTGTTGATTTCTTTCATCATGGCGGGGTACCCGATTAATGTGGGGAATGCCATGTCCACCGTTATCAACCGGGTGGTAAATGAAGGTGATAGAGATTACCCCTTCCCAAACTTCCTGACCATGTACTTTGAGGACCAAGGAGCAGAAAAGAGGAAGTTTGACGTGAGGGTGAAGCCCAAAGCTCCGTTCTCTTGGTACGATCTTTAGAGTGATGACAACCCAAAGAGCAAGAAGTTCAAGCGTAAGTCCATTGCTTCCACTGGCCAGTCTGAAGAGCCAGTGGTTGTAGTGGAACCTTCTCAGCCCGAGTCAGCCATCCTAGAGAGTGCTCCAGGCCCCTCCACTTCAACTGACCCAGGCATTCCTGCATCCCGGGCATATCCTCTGACTGCCCACAGACTGAGCCAGTCACTTGCCAGTATCAACAACTGGATGTACGCAGCTACTTCTAAGTTGTCTGTACTTTTTATGTCTATGGCAGCCCAAGCTACTCCCCCTCCACCACAGGTACCCCAGTCAGTTGAGGATTCTCTCAAGGAACTTCTGGCCAACCAGAAGAAATCCTTGACAACCAGAATATGATTCTGGATGTTGTTGATTCCTACGTGAAGGCATTAAAGGAGCTTGCAAAGGAGACCAAGAGGATAAAGAAGAAACGTGCATCCAAGGAGTTAGTGAAGGAGCGGAGGAAGGAGGTGGACAAGCTAAAGAAGGATCACCTGCCATTGGACCTGCTGCTTCAGGACCCTACTGCCCAGCCTGAGCAAGAGCCAGAGATTGAGGGGCTAGCAAAGAGGAGGAGGGTGCTGCCATGTACAGATGGCATTGTGATTGAGTTGGCATACCCACAAGTGCTGGCCCAGGATACAGATGAGGTATAGGCCCAGGTCCAGTCGAAGGTACAGGGCTCTGGGGACCAGTCACAGGTTTCCCCATAGTCCACTGACCCCGGGACCCACACTGAGGATCCCACACAGGTAGAAGGCCAATAGGGAGTTTCTCTTTTACTCACTTTCACCTTACATTTTTGAGATTATTTTGCTAGTTAGCATTGAGGACAATGCTAGCTTTCAGTTGGGGGAGTGGCCCTATTTTGATTTATTTGTATGGATGACTGTATAATCCAGATACTATTTTCTTTTGATTATGCTTTCTTTTGATTTTGGTATGTAAATAACTTTACTATTCTAGTAACTTTTAGTATTTTTCACTTTTGGTCTGTATATAAAGTTACTTTCTAATGTATATATTCATCCCCCTTATGTATATTCGACTAAATCCCCTCATGTACATATTCATTCTATCTTACGCATTTTACTTTCCGCATTTTTTTCCTTTTTATAGCTTCTTATTTTTCCTTCATAGCTTCTTGTTTTGAATTTTTCGCGTGCAATAAGCCTTTGGATTTCTTAATCTACGGTTCTTTCCAAAGGTGGAATTTTTGTGAACCGGGTGGCTCTTCCCGAGGATGGATGGTGTGAAAACCTTCTTAAGGGTTTGGGTCTGTTTTTCTTTTTGCTTTTTGTAAATAATAGCTAGTGAATAGAGGTGCCTCAAGCAAAGCTTCACTTGGGCCTAGCACATTTGCCTTTGATCCTATGGTAAAAAACAAATCGTTGTGTTTAGGATGGTGAAAGTGGTGACCTTGAGACTCTTGTGTTGACCGATAATCATCAAATGATTTTTCGGGACCATTGTGTTGCTCAAAGCATAACTGAGGTCGTTGTGGTCCCCCGACTCTGTTTCTTTAGCAATCCCATAGCATGAGTGGTGAGAGTTTGAATTGCAAGTGCAAGTCATGTGCCATTAGTCTAGAACTTGCCCTGAATGTCTGTCTAGGCAAAATCATAAGTGAAGTTTGACTTAGGAGGTGATTATAGTCCCTCCTTGATCCGAATAGTGACTTGAACATCTCCATAGCCTCCCAATGACAATTTCCCTAGTCAACCCTTTTGAGCCCTAGATCTTTTTCTTTCAAAAAAGCCATGATACAAGCTTGTACCAATTTTAACCCTCTCTTGACACCCCTTCTTCCCTTAGCACAAAGCAAAAAACGTAAGTTTGGGGGAGAGACGAGGAATGCAACAAAGTGAAAAGGAAGGTACAAGAAGGAAGAAAAGGAAAGGAAATGAAAAAAGAAATAAAACAAAAATCAAAAAGCCAAAAAGAATGAACAAGTTAGAATATATAAAAGGGAATCAATGAAAAGAAAAGAGATTAAAGGTGTGGAATGCTTGGAAAGGAGAAAAATGATTGAAATGAACAAAAAGGAGTGACAGTGTGTCTCTCTAACCCCTCAAAAAGAGCTTAATGACTCAAGAAGTCAAGAGAATGTGAAATAAATGAAGTACATAAGGGAAGATAGAACTCACTTTGACCAAATATTTCCTACCTTTAACCAAAAGCCATCATCATTTACCCATAAAAGTCCTATATGATCTTGAGTTGAATGAATCTTACATTAGTGGTGACTCACATAAGGGGAAAACCTATGGTACTTTGAGCCGGACTTGAGTCTTTTCTTTGAGAGAGATGAGTGAACTCCCATTATCCTTGTTCTGAGTATTACAATCTTAAAGTGAGGTTTGCTTAGGGAGAGTTGAGGAGTATGAGTTTGGGTTCCACAATGACCAAAGTAATAGAAAGAGTTTCGTTGATGAGTCGAATCAACTCTTGATGCTCTTGTGTCGCACTTAAATCCATGGTTTTAAAAGGGTCAAATATTGTTAATGATTCATTTTCATTGAGGGAAATTGTTATCCCTAATTGATGCTAGAAGAGGTTACCTTAGAACAACTGAATTTTCTTGGAATTACTCAAAAAGGGGCGGGGTTTATTTTGTTTGCTTGAGGACAAGCAAAAGCTTAAGTTTGGGGGAGTTGATAACCAGGGATTTTACCTTGTTTCACACTCTATCTTGCTTAAGTGTTGGATGCAATTGTACACAAAATAGTCCAAAAGTCTTATGTGTTGTGCTTGTCGCGGGGTTTAGCCAAAAAGGATGACAAATAGTCAAAGATTTGCTCAGAAAGGAGTGAAACTTACACAAGTACCAAGAACAACCAAAAGTCAAAGTCAAAGTGACCATCGCGGGCCGCAGTCCACTTTATGCGGTCTACGGTGGTGAGGTTCAGAGAGTTGTTTCCAAGGCAAAGTCCATCGCGGCCGCGGTCCATTCTACGCGGACCGCGGTGAGGAGATTCAGAGGACCTGATTTTGAAGGCCAAGACCAACACGGACCATGGTCCATTTTACGCGGTCCGCGGTCAAGAAGATTCAGAGACCCAACACTTGAAGCCTAGAAGTTTACCGCGGACCGCGGTCTTTTCTTCGCGGTTCGCGTTGAAGCCACCGCGACCGCGGTCCAATTTATGCAGACCGCGGTGGCCAAATTCAGAGACATAATTTGTGAGACAAAAAATACTTACCGCGGCCGCGGTCCATTCTTCGCAGTCCGCGGTGACCTCGCAGGGGAAATTTTGTCCGGAATTTTTGTCTAAGTATAAATAGCTTCTTTTGTATTTTTTTTAGGTTAAGCTTTCTATCAGATATTGTGGGCAGCTCGTGAATAGTTTCTTTTCATCTTTTTGAGCAATTTTAGCTATATTTCAACATTGAATCTTCTTATTTTGTTTTATAATTCAATCATATGGGTTTTGCTTCATCTATTTCTGTGATTCTTCAATTAATATGATTAGCTAAACCCATTAGCTAGGGTTGTGGATCAACCCTAGTGTGGGTCTTTAATGGGTTCTTTAAATTAGGACTTAGATGTTTATGGGTGATAGATATTTGGGTTGATTTGTGGTTTTCTTGTTAAAATTGGTGGTTGCAAACACTAATTGGTGTTCAATTGACTTGGGTCCTTCTTGAGAAAGAGGACTTGAGTCTAGGAAATCAACCCAACAAGGAATTGAGATGAAATCATGAGAATTGATAGTCCCAATTAACGGGTTAAACCCCGAGAGAGTAAAATCCTACTTGAGCCCATATTGCTTGTGCAAATTTGACACCCAATTGACCTTGAGAAAGGCAATTAGGCATAGTCACTCAAACTACCGAGAGGTATAAAGTTGGTAACTTTGGAGCATTGGCTATATCATAATTCCCCGAATAACATCTTTGCCTTAGACATTAGAATCCGTTAATTACTCGCTTAGGTAAAAGTCACAACCCTAGTGCCTTCATCCAATTAGAAAACAACCCAAAAAGATAATAGTAGTTCAATTGCAATTATCATTAGTACAAATCGTAGTTATAGTATAAAACCAACAATTATGAAAAGTGCAATTAAGAACACGAACCACTGCTAGATCACATAGAAACTCAACTCCAAATCATAACTCTCTGAGGATTCGGTCCCGAAATTTCGGGTAAAAGCTGTACCGACCCTCATCTTCCTACTTTAATAGTAGTGTGGGTGAGATCCGATCACACGTGCAGTCCTTGCTCCCATTATTGCCTGCCAAATGGAACTGAGTCTTGGCACTAGCTGCGTCCACATTCCCTTAATTGTATCTTGTTTTATTGCTGCATTGTACACTTCTTGTGCTCCAACTACTGTGCAAGCATATAGGTGTATATGTTCTTTAGAAACTGGCCTCCACATAACAGTTTTGGCCTCAATGAATCCACCTAAATTCCTTGCACACTTCCTTGCTACTATGCTTATGCATATCAGTGATTTCCTACCAGTGGAATGAGCACATTGTGCTGATACCACCAGCTGGTAGTTCATCAAAAGATATGGCATAGATACAGTAACGTTTCCTGCAAAAAAGAACACATCGTTAGTAAAACACTCGTTCACCAACTTCTCCTCCACATGGATTTGAAATTGATGAACCATATTTTTGTTCTTCCTTTTATCCAGCTCCTTTGTTGTCTCTTGATGCCAATGTTGTGTTTTCCTTCCCTGGTCCCCTTACCGAAATATATATTATATTACACAATACATATTTTTTTAATTATATCTTAAATATAAGAAATCTAAGATTTTACTTTCCTTTATTCTCTAAGTTCATCAATTAACTCTAAGCAAGAAACAAGATATTTCTCTAAGTTTTCTTTCTCTAGGTTGGTATTTGCTGGTTTTGGATAAAACTATTGTCACAACCCGAAATCCCACCATCGAGACTGTGATGGCGTCTGACGTTGAACCCGCTAGACAAGCTAACGTTACCGGTTTAGCTAACCTGTTCCTATATTATTTAGCATTTAACAGTGATATACAAGAACAATTAGAAATCAAAGTGCGGAAGAAATGAAATCTAACAACTTAAGTAGATAGTATTACAAAATCCTTAATAACAACTCCCAAAATCTGGTGTCACAATTTCACAGATTGTCTATGATTGCTACAAATAAAGGTATGAATAAACAAGGTACTATTGTTTCAGAAATACGTAAAGACAGGAAAAGAAGTATGATAGGAGGTGACGCCAAGGCCTGAGGACGCCTGCAGGACTACCTCAGTGTCGCCTGGCGGACTGAAGGAAGCCTCCTCGATCAGTGTCCACTGGGCCCGGTACCGGGATCTGCAAAACATAAAAAAGTGCAGGTGTAGCATCAGTACAACCGACCCCATGTACTGAGTAAGTGTCGAGCCTAACCTCGGCGAAGTAGTGACGAGGCTAGGACACGATAGATAATATCACCTATGCAGTTCAAATAAAATATAACAGGAAATAACAACAAGAAATAAGCAGTTAAGTACAATAACGGGGAAACATGCTGGGGAAAAGGGATAGTAATTACTGAAATGATGGAACGAGGCAACAATCTAAATATCAAAAATAATAACGAGAATTGACAACACAAAATAAACAAGTGAAAAGAAAAAACACGACATGTCCCCTCGTGCATAATATATCATAACACGACACGGAATGTCCCCTCGTGCATAAAACATCATAATCGCAGCACGGAATGTCCCCTCGTGCATAAATATCACAATCACGGCACAGAATGTCCCTTCATGCATAAATAATTATAAACACGGCACGGAATGTCCCCTTGTGCATAAACAACATAAACATGGCACAGAATGTCCCCTCGTGCATAAACAATATAAACATGGCACAGAATGTCCCCTCGTGCATAAACAATATAAACCTGGCACGGAATGTCCCCTCGTGCATAAACAATATAAACATGGCACGGAATGCCCCCTCATGGATAAACAATATAAACATGGCACGGAATAACCCCTCGTGCATAAACAATATAAACCTGGCATGGAATGTCCCCTCGTGCATAAACAACATAAACATGGCACGGAATGCCCCCTCGTGCATAAATAACATAAAAACAACAATTGGCATGAAAATCAACAATAAGAAACCTTAAATGCGCAGGAATAATCAACAAGAATAATACCGTCCCGGCAAGGGACACAACTCTAACCAATCCTACACAAGTGTATAATCCAACATAAAGTTCCTCAACCGATCAACTACTCAGCAAATACTCATAACTAGAAATTTCCATCAAGTGAACAACTATCAAATTGATATTAAACTGATAACCATAGTAAAATCCAATAAATATCATATAATTGCAAATATCCGACTCACGGTCATGCTTGAAAATAACATATAGGTACTCATCACCTCACCTATACATTGAACATGGAATAAACACGTAGCAATTAGGACTCAATACCTATTCCCTCAAGTTAAGGTTAGGCCAAACACTTACCTCGACTCCAATGATCAGAATCAAGCCTCAAGCACCGCTTTTTCTTTCGAACCCGACTCCAAATCAATCGTATCTAGACAAAATCGACTCAATAATATCAATAAATCCTAAACAATTCAATTCCAATGCTTAATAATAGATTTCCCAACATTCTTCCCAAAAATCCAAAAATCAACCCGGGGCCTGCTTGGTCCAAACACGAGGTTCGGACCAAAATTCGATCACCCATCCACCCACGATCCCGAATATATAATTTGTTTTGAAATCCGACCCCAAAACGAGGTCAAATTCCCAAATAATCAAAAAGTCCTAACTCTACCCAAATCCCTAATTTTCTACTTTTAATCCCATATTTTTAGGCCTAGAATCTAATGGGTGTTGATAGAAATGGAAGAAAACGAGGTTACATACCTAAGAGGTTATGGTGAAGAAGTTCTTCAAAAATCGCCCAAGAGGTGTGGAGAAGAAGAAGTTATGAAATTAGAGTGAAATCCCGTAATATGCATTCTGTTTTTTGAATAAAAACAACTTGGCAGATTTTTGACTTATGCGATCGCGATGAAGGAAGTGCGATCGCAGAGTTTACTGAACTTTACGCTCCGCGATCGCGATTGAACGTATGCGATCGCACAGTACAACTACCCAACCCCCCAGCTATCCTATTCTCCTATGCGATCACAGCTACACCTATGCGATCGCATATTGTAATAGACTCTTCCCCCTACGTTGTGCTATGCGATCGCGAATATACTTATGCGATCGTATAGCGTTACACACCAGACACCAGCAAAATGCTAAAACACCAGATTTTTCTAAGTTCTAACACCTCGACACCTACCCGAAACTCACACGAGCCATCGGGGCTCAACACCAAATATGCACACAACCTCAAAAATATCCTACGGACTTATTCGTATAATCAAACCACCAGAATAACATAAAAAACAACGAATTAAACCTCAAAATCCATAAAAATTCTCAAAACTTCAACAACTTTCAAATTTTGCATTTAAGGTCCAAATCACGTCAAATAAATCCCGTTTCTTACCAAACTTTACAGACAACACATATAAATCATATCGAACCTGTATCGGGCTCCGAAATCAAGATACGGGCCCGATACCACAGGTTTCACATAACATTTCTCTTTAAAAAAACCTTTATATTTTTTAGAAAATAATTTCTTTTAAAAATTCATTTCTCGGACTTGGGACCTCGGAATTTGATTCCGGGCATACGCCCAAGTCCCATATTTTCCTACAAACCCTCCGGGACCGTCAAATCACGGGCCCGGGTCCGTTTACCAAAAATATTGACCAAAGTCAACTTTATTCAAATTTCAAATACAAAACATCAATTTTATCAGTTTTTCACATTACGGTTTCCCGGCTACACGCCCGGGCTGCGCACACACATCGAGATGAGATAAATGGAGGTTTTCACGTCGAACACGGAATTAGCTAAAAATACACGGGATGACTTTTTGGGTCATCACAACTATTGTCAACAAACGTTTTAAATTTTGTACTTTTGAGTACTTTAATTAAGAATATTAATGTCTATGACTTTACGCACTAGTTAGTATTCAAACCGAATAAACTGAAGTTACTAAACCGAATAAATCGAAAGCGAAAGGAGAAATACCGAACCATACTGAATTTAATTAGGTAGCGTATAAGTATAGCATTTTACAAAATCGAATACCGAAAATACCAAACTGAAATATCTAAATACCGTACCGTACCGTACCAACCGAAGAACACCCGTACCAAAAAGTAAATGGATTGGCAGGATTTTACTGTTGCTAATTGGCTTTGCTGTTGCAAGAGCTCCTCTATTCTTTTTAACTTGAGCACTTTCGTTCTTCTCTTCGGTAGGCTTCTCATCGATAAGGTTCTTACCTACGTAGCCATGAATACTACAACAAGAACAACAACAACAACAACAACAAAAAATTCAGTTTGATTCCAGCAGGTGGGGTCTGGGGAGGGTAGTCTAACGCAGACCTTACCCCTACCTAATGCAGGTAGAGAGACTGTTTCCAATAGACCTTCGGCTTAGGAAGGGTAAGAGGAAGAAGAGGAAAGAAAGGAAGAAAGAATTATGGAAGAGAAAAGAAAAGGGAGAGATAAAGGATAAGTAGTACCAAATAATAGCAACAGGGAATACAATACCTGAGGCGAACAACACCACAAAATGTAATAAAAATCTAAGAATATGAAGGGACATTGTCACACCTCCTTTTTCACCAGTAAGGTAATAAGGGAGTTTTTCCACTTTAAGTGACATTATTCGTTTTTTGGAATTTATTTTATTCAGAGTCGCCACCCGAATTTTTTATGGTGTTCCGGGACACCATTTATTTATTAGAAATCCCAAAACCGAGGATGCGTCAAAAATTATGTCACGCGAACGTGTACATAATTCACGACACTGGATTCAATTAAAGAAATAACTATGTATAGCGCCGTGTATATGGGCGCTATACCTGGATTTTGCAGCTTTATGTATAACGCCCAAGTACAGGGCGCTATACATTATGTAATTCTTTTTTCCCACTTATTTTCGTTCTTTTTGTTTATTTTTGTAATATTTTGGTTTCCAATTCGTGGAAAAGCAACTCGTCCACGTTGCAAGAGTGGGGTTATATCGGACTAAGAGCCCATTTGGACATAATTTTTCTTTTCCTTTCTTCAAAAAAAAGTTCACTTTTTTTCAAAATCAACATTTGTTCATAAAATTTTCAATTTTCAATTAGAAGATGCATTTTCAAAATTTTCGAAATTTTAAAGAACTCCAATAAGCTGTTTTTCAAAATTTTCAGTCAAATCACTCACAAAACTTCAAAAACACCCCAAACTGAATTTTATGTCCAAACACAACTCTAAATTTCAAATACCATTTTCACTTGATAATTTTTTCACCATTTTCTGGAATTTTACAATTCTTATGTCCAAACGCCTACTAAATTTAGGAAGACTTTCAAACACTAGAAAATACAAGGAGAGAATATAGTTTTGACTCTATAGCAGACATCCAATCAAGATTGGTAAAAACCTGTAAGTTTATAATAGTGTAAATAGAGAACGCCACCCAAGTGTTAGAGCTACTAAATTACACAGGGAGTATAGATAGGAGTATTTACAGTAAGATAAAATGTAGAGATGTTACAAGGCAATGTAACGTTAGGAAAATAAGGAGCATATGCCAAACAATTACTCTGCAAGACACAGATTACTGCCATACCATCACATCATCCACTACCAATAATTTGATTCACTTTTACTAGTTCCAAATTCCAATGGTCATAGTAATTTTTGTCATCAAATAGGTCAAACACAACTCAAATTGAGGGTTAACAACAAAGAAAATTTCCTCATTCACTGGGACAAAAGAAGAAGCTAGACTTAATGAAGCGTAACGCATAATTTTCAAATCGTCCATCAAGATTAACATACTATAAAGTTGTAACAAAAATCAACAGAGCTATACTATGATTCCACTACGGTCCGACACTTTTGTAAATTATCATAATAGATGTGGCTTATCTGCTCATCTTAGTAGAACCAGGAAAACAAGAGTTGTAGGAAATCTTTCTCAATGCACATATAGAACATAAAAGATTGCAACCAAAAAAAGCTTCATGAGATACCAAGTGTAACGACCCGGTCTGTCGTTACGTGAAACCTGCATTTTAATTGTTGTTATTGACTTAT
>ML251969.1:411-18288 GCA_005239495.1 Nicotiana undulata
AGACTGTGATTTATTTTCATTACTATTGAGTTGGCGTACTCATAAAGACTCCCTATGCCTCTGTGAACGGATCCAGGTACTAGTTCGCAGCAGTAGCTGACGCAGTTGATAGCAGCATTTCACGGGATTTCGAGGTAGCTGTCCAGCGTCCACAGCTTCTCCATTTCCCTTCCTTATTTAGTTTAGCATTTGATTCAGAGACATATGTTATAGTTTTAGCAGTGTTAGATTTATTTATTCTTAGATGCTCGTGACTATTGACTCCAGTTCCTAGGAGGTTGGTTAGACTATTATTGGGACGTTGAGACTTATTTTCATTAATTATGATATGGTTGCTTGCTTATTATTTAATTGTGAACTATTTTAATTGAGCAAAAGCGTGGCAATGTGATGGTTGGCTAGCCTAGTTCCTCGATAGGCGCCATCACGGCCTGTTAGGATTTGGGGTCGTGACACTTGAACCTGAACTTCGAGTTGCAAGTTCAAAAGTTAAGGACACTTGGTCCTGAACTTAGAGTTACAAGTTCACAAGTTAAGGACACTTTGTACTGAACTTAGACTAACAAGCTCAAAAGTTAAGGACAATAGGTCCTGAACTTACAGTTACAAGTTCAAAAGTTAAGGACAATAGGTCCTCAAGTCCTGAACTTAGACTAACAAGCTCAAAAGTTAAGGACAATAGGTCATGGACTTAGGCTAAGAAGCCTAAAAATTAAGGACAATAGGTCGTGAACTTAGACTAACAAGCTCAAAAGTTAAGGACAATATGTCCTGAACTTAGACTAACAAGCTCAAAAGTTAAGGACAATAGGCCCTGAACTTCGAGTTTCAAGTTAAAAAGTTAAGGACAATAGGCCCTGTATTAGACTAACAAGCTCAAACGTTAAGGACACTTGGTCCTGAACTTCGAGTTCCAAGTTCAAAAGTTAAGGACACTTGGTCCTGAACTTAGAGTTACAAGTTCAAAAGTTAAGGATACTTGGTCTTGAACTTAGACTAACAAGCTCAAAAGTTAAGGACAATAGGTCCAGAACTTAGACTTACAAGTTCAAAAGTTAAAGACAAGTAGTCATTAACTTAGAGTTAGAAGCACATAAATTAAGGACATGTGGTCCTAAACTTCGAGTTCCAAGTTCAAAAGTCCAGAACTTAGAGTTACAAGTTCAAAAGTTAACGACATGTAGTCCTGAACTTTATGAGCAGAATGGTGTTTTCGTCCGGGCAAGTAAAGTTTATTAAAGCAGCGGCTAAAGACTAATGACATTTTAAACAGTGGTTTAAAAGTAAATACATGTGTTATTAGTGGCTAACCATGCACTTCCCCATAAGGTCACGTGTATTTTCTTATAAATATTAGAATTAATATTACAACAAGGTCCAATAAGAATAAATTAGAACTCGTAAAATACATCATTTAAACGACCCCTATAAATAAAATTTGAGAATTTTCAAAAGTTTATGCCTGTTTTAAATTTTTTATTATTCGAATATCCATGTTCAACAAAGCAATACAAGTAGTAGAATATCAGATTCTCATATCCAATAAAAATATTATATTATTGAGTCTCGAAGTCTGGATATGACCTACTGACTTATATAGCTGGAAATTGTGTGCTTATTTTTCTAATAAATAAATCGGGAGATGCTATGTGAGTTATTAAATATTAAATTATAATGGAATTTATGCAGTTCTTAAATTCTGTCTAGATTGTTAGAATCAACTAAAAGCATAGTATCCCAAAAAAAAAAAAGAAGAAGAAGATGTTGGGTAGTCAAGTACGGAGAGAATAATTGCTGAAAGCATCTAAGTAGCAAACTCACCCAAGATGAGTGCTCTCCTATTCCGACTTTTCCAGAGCCTCCGGTAGCACAACCAAGATAACGATGGATTCTCTGTCCCTGCATGAATGGAGCGACAATTGTTTTTTAAGAATTCAAGAAAAGGTTACAGCGAAACAAAACGTTTGTTATTATTATTATAGATGTCAAGTGAAAGTGCAATAATGTATACCATTCTAACAAAGCGATAGACTTGAATAGCTGGCTAGACAAGATGAAAGAATGCTTACTATTAGAAAACTTTAATGTTATCGCTTTGGTGGACAGGGTTTGATAGCTAGTCCATTCTGATAATTTCTTGAATCTGATTCTATTAGAATTGATTCATAATTTTGACTTGAGCTGTAATTAGTATACTTTCTAAGCCGCTAAATATTTTCCCAATTCTATGTTGAAAATGACATAAATTAGCTTTTTGGCTTCTTACGTTAGGTGAAAAGAACGATGGATTTGAACTGAAAATCAAGACACTTTCATAACACATATGCATCACAATAACTATCTATTTTTCATTTATTAGTTTTGCTTCCAACACAAAGAACTTATACCTCCATGCTTCTCTCTTTCAAATCTATTCTATCTATCTATATAGAATAATAAAGGCAAAACAATGTTAGGCTGACAAGTGAAATAACCACAATGCTAATAGGTGTAAAACATTTGGACAACTCTCCAAGATAGTTGTAGATTTTGTCTTCAAACTACAAGTCAGCAAAAAGAATCTCCAATCCTCCACGATTTTTACATTCCAATACTCCCACGATTTATGGTTTTCAATACCCACGTTTTTGCTTTCCTGAATATCCTTCCCCTTATTTGTGGAATATTATATTAAAAAAAACCCTCTCACTTTCTTAGTTGGCTCTATTTCACTCAATAATTACCACCTAAAATGTTCAATTGGTTTCTTTTATACATAAAAGTTGTCAAAAAAAGGACGACTAATTTCAGTTTTTTCAACAAAATAACTGGCATCTCATCAAACGTGAAGTTATTTCATTAAAGGCAAAACACCCTCCATTATCCCCACGACTGATGTGCTCCCAAACGTGGGCTTCCAACTCAAAAATCCCTATTTTATCTACACATCTATATATACCGTATTTATGTGCTTTATGTTTTCAAAACCTTTTCAACCTTATATTTTATCTGCTCAGTATACCAGTCTGCTTAAATTACTTTGCAACTATGGCCACACAAATTCATGATACCAAACAAATTTCAGGCAACTCGATGCATGTAATCTCAAAGTTAGAGTCGTTCGAATGTGGGTAATGCCAGATCGCTTTAAGCCGAAAATACAGTATTCAATTGAATTGGTTTTACAGGATTCTAAGGTAACATATTAGACTTTCCTCATAGTTTTAAACTTAGTAATGTAGTCGCATTCTATATCAAAAATGCTTCTGATGAAATTCAATATTGTTAGGAGGAAGGTTTTGGGTTTTAAAATTAACGCTTTTGTTAAAAGGGAGCGTATTATAATTATATTTTTTGTTACACCCAAACCGGAGGAAAGATTGATTACGAGAAAGTTGAGGCCCCCAGGTACATCTGGTTTTATTCGCTGCTAAGTCTTGACGGTTATTTCATATTTACGCATATTTCTCTATATCCCATGATTGAAGAATAGATTCACAATACACATTTTTTCTATATGTCAGCCTAGGTAACTTGGCTTGCTTATATATGCATATCTATATGCAACTGTTTATAATTTAATAATGTTATAGGTGCATATCTTCTCTATATGCAATTATTGATGAGTTATTTGCGTATCTTCTCTATATGTTGAATTGTTAGTTTGTTTACAATGCTTGTGCATAACTTCTCTATATGCAACGATGGCCTTATTGGTACTTCTGGCTTAGATTATATTTTTTTTTTTACTTTAAATCTTGAGAATAACTTTAGACAATGATTGTCCTAATCTATCTATATAAACAATCAGTTAAGTTGGATATCTTCTCTATATAGCATTCTGGTTTTTGATATCAAATCTTTAGGATAACTTGAGTTAAGTTGCATACTCCTTAAAAAAAAATACCAGTAGCGTACTTAAGGCACTTTTATATGACCGAAAATTGCATCAGTTTTAAGGAGTATACATAAATCTTAATGGGACATGATTGAGTATGAAATCTACTATTTTTTTTAGCATATGATAGTTTGTTGGGAGGATACATAAATCCTGGGGAGTAGCGTTTGATGTTGTAGATATCAATGGGGTCAGTATTATATTCAGCTTTACTTCCTGCCCATTTGCACTCATCTGATTCTGAACTCTTTGTGAACTTGCATTGTTTATGAATTTGAGCTTCAAGTTCATCATAAGTCAGTGCATGACTTGCAAATATTCATACATTCCTCTCGTATTCGTCTCATCATTCACTGCCAAAATATGTCGAGGAGAATAAGTACATAATTTGAATCAAAGTTAAACCAAATGACATAATTAGAAACTTTCCACTTAGGAGTTATTTAATGAGGCAGTAGTTGATAGTTGTGGAAGTCGAGAAATATTTTTTGAAAATACATCATGTTGACACTACAACTTTTTGTGAACAAATGATAACTAACTTTATACTGTCAGTACCTAAATATTTATATATTGGGACTATTCATACTTTACTACTTTTCTATATAGCATTTTGTTTTTTATACCAAATCTTTAGGATAACTTTAGGCAGTGATCTCCGCTATATACGAGCTTATAATTGTTGGCTTCATAATTGTGCGCTAATAATGAATCTGATTTTGTAGGGTGATCGTATACATGCTTCAACCGGAAAGTATGTTGTTAAGTTATTTAGGAACAAGATACACGAACTTCGCTTATATCGTATGAACTACTTTGTCGTCAGACCAAATAATCTGAAGTTGAGGACTACGACACACAAATTGAGGCTGACATTTACTCAAAAGACATTTGTTGAGGAAACAAATGATCCTTCATTTCATATGAACATCTTTAACTTGCGCCCTTTTGACCAACTAACAAATCAACATGATGTCGATGAGATAGAATTACTCGGTAATTCTTCTATTCATTTTTAATGAACTAATGGTATTTGAACATACAATGTGACTAACTTTTATATATATATAGATGTTGTTGGTCAGGTTGTGACCTATGAATATGTTAAGACCTACAAGCAAGGAGACGACCAAAGTGTCTTTATTAATGTTGTACTCGAAGATGATCAGTAAGTAATTGAAAAATAAAAATAAATATTTTATAGATAGATTACCTATATATGTGTTTTTAACCTTACCATGAAACATATAGGAGGAACATGATTTTGGCAACCTTATGGAGCGAACTTGTGGATCAAATTCAACATCACTTGAATGAATCTACCGATGAGCCTTTGATTGTTGTTTTCCAGCATATGAAAGCTCAAAAATTTCGAAGTTTGACCTATGATATGATCAATAGCTTAATCCATCCACTGGACCACCTGGAATTCTTAATTAAACCTTTACCCGAAAAAGTTTTACCATAAATTACATGTATTTTTCTATTTTAGTGTCTAAATTTTTTTATGTCTGAAATATTTATCTATTTTTCATTTGATACATAGCTAATTACTCAGTGCGTAGCTGTTGGTATCAGATACGTTGCCGCAGTCTATTGACTTTAAATCGAGGTTTGTCAAGTGTATATTCCTTTTCTATATGCACACAAAATCTAACAATAGCATTTATAAATTACGATTTTTGACTTATGCAGATTACTTGCAGCACGTCAATCAAACATTGAGCGAATCACTCAAACAAGTTCTCAGCAAAGTTACTCTGTTAGAGATGAGTTAGACAAAGAAATTGTATTGTTTAAAGCTATTAGGGATTTAGTTCAGTGCACGCAAGTGAGTTTAATTAACTTTGTCAATTATATTTACCTTATGTTTTTTGTTTTGTATTTACAATAAACGTTCTTTTTTAAATAGGAATGTAGCTATTGGATTGCGACAAAATTGGTTAGTATGGAACTTGACCGGGGATGGTCATACTTGGCATGCAACAAGTGTAGTCGAAAGGTTGATAAAGTTGGAAATAAATACTTTTGTAAGAAATGCAATGAAGAAGAATTATCATTTACTCACAAGTAATTACTATTTATGTATATTTAAAATCTTCTATCTATAAAAAATATGCATAAGGTCAATCAAAATTGAGTTGCAGGCATAGGCTTCAAGTTCGTGTTATGGATGGGACCGCTTTTATCTCATTGTTGCTTTGGAATTGCGAACCTATGCAGCTTATAGGGAAGTCCGCAAAAGAACTTAAGGAAAGATTACTTGAGGTATACTACTAAAGTTAATTTGATTAACCATAAAAATATTTCTAACCTATGAAATTTGGTGTAGAATTTACTAGCGGATGATGACTGTTCTTATCCAAATGAACTGGACGATATTCTTTATAAAAAATTCATGTTCAAGGTTATTGTTAAGCAAGAGAATATTGAGTCTCAGGTCGAAGTTTATAAAGTTCTTAAGCTTACTGATGATGATGACCTTCTAAAGGAATACAACCATAGTTTATTCGAAGACAATATCACTGTAAAAAAATTTAACTCACAAACCCCCTCATACAAAATTTAAGTATAAATACTTTTGCACTTATAGAATAAATGTTCTTTTTAATTTCTGTTTAACTGGATCCACAATTTTTTGATGGACAAAGCTCAAGTGGAGATAAGCTTTTCGGGGTAAATTTCATGAAATGTGGACTTTTATAGCATTATTTATTTGCTTAATAATTTTTAGTCAAAATTATGCAACTAACAACAGTATTGCTCTCCAACAATATTAAATATTTTTGGTTTTTCGAAGGATCTAATGGCCGAAAGTCAGCGACAGTCTGTTTTGCAAACTCTCGTCGAGAAAAATGTATCAGAAAGTGAATCGTCGGTGTTAGAAGATGGTGATGCTTGCAATGTAAAAATATCTCCTTTGAAGAAGTATGACAATAAGACTAGATCCGTTAATAAGGCATCAGCAGTAGGACCAAATGATGACTTCAATTCTCAACTCTCTAGCAACACGATTCGCAGAGTCGTAAAGAAAGAAAAGAATCTCTGATTGATTTTACTGCAATGCCTCTAACTATGCAATTATATATTTTGTACTTATGTCGAATGAATGTGCTACTGTTGATATGTGATATGGTGAAATGACTCTACCTATACAACTTCATATTATCTTTTTCAATTATGAATTCAGTTATTACTTATGTCGAATGAATGTGGTGTTGTTGAAGTATTATCTGTCAGAATATTTTGGATTTTCCTTATATGTAATCTATGCAGAGCACTTTGTACAGTTGAAGTAGAATCAGAATATTTTTATTAACCATTTACTAGCTAATCAGATACAAAAGCACATAAAAGATCATGTCTTTTAATATCGGAAAACGAAAATGGGGTGCAACTGTTGTTAGGAACTTGCAAGCAACACAGGACGCTTATTGATTTCTCAAAAACAATTCCAAGACCTAAGTGCAATTAAATTTCCAAGACCTACAATATATATATATATATATATATATATATATATATATATATATATATTTTTGTTTCTAATATTTCTCTATGTTCTTTTTTGTTTGTAACGATCCGCGCATCGCGAGGGTAAGTGTACTAGTTAAAATAAAAATGCGGCATCATAAGGGTATTTTCGTCAATCACCCATACTTTTTAGTTTTCAAGAGCTGGTTGTAACATTTTTTCATAAAAGAACGAAACATACTTTTACTCACAATATTTTTCATATAGTTGTCAAATATCTAAATATTACTATTTGAATAATGGTCACATTATATTTGACTTAGAGCATAAAATAATAAAAGAAGAAGAATAATATTGCATAGAAAGAAAGAGAATTCTTATTGAATTTTGGGATAATTTACAAAGGAATAAGACCTCTCTATTTATTGGGAAAGAGTGACTTAGCCACCAAATAAAATCTCTAAGATCTCTCTAAAATATAGACTTTCATCTTAAATAGAATTCTATTTATAACACTCTCCCTTGAATATCTATTCAACAAATAATGTATCTTATTAAAACCTTAACTAAAATAAACTCCAATGGGAAAAAAATTCTAGTAAAGGAAAAAGAGTACACATGTTTAACAATACGCCTTTTGGTTGCCTCGTTAAAAACCTTGCAAGGAAAACCTAGTGGGACAAAACCTTGTAAGGAAAAAAGAGTGCAACATGCATTAACTCCCTCTGATGAGAGCATCAATTCATATCCTTGAGCCTTCCCAACCCGATCTTGTGCACTAGCTTCTTGAAGGTTGACATCACCAGAGATTTGATGAATAAATCATCCATATTATCACTTGAATGAATATGTTGCACAAATTGTACTTAGGATGTAGTACTTCATGACCAAGAATTCTATATGTTTTAAGCAATTTAAATTCTTCATGGATTGTCATATAAGTTAAGTCATATAAGCCATATAAATAGACTGTAGATGCATATCAAGTTTTTATGTCGTGCTAGACATTTAAGATCGATAAAAGCGATTGCACACACCATTGACTTTATACTTTCAAGTGTATCAACTGCAAGTCCAAAACTACGTGTCTTTCATATGAAACCAATTCTATTTGAATTGTGTCTCTTCTATTTGGCCAATATTTTTACCTGTATTCGATAGACTTAAGATCCGCATCTATACTTAGCGCTATCAAAGATGTCATCGACGAACATTTTATATCGGTTCCAATTTTTCCCCCCATAAATACATAACATAGAGATCTCTTCATTCATATTTTCAGGTACCTGAACCTCTTCCGAAATTTTATGAAATATTATGTCATGTGATCTTCTAGATCACTTGCCTCCTTGTTATGACCATTTGCTTATCTGCTTTATTAAGAAGTTTATTTGAAATCAATTTGTCTATACGCTTTAAGCGTACCATAGACTTTGTCCTTATAGGACTTATTTTGATATGAGCATTTTCAGTGAGAATATAGTTACTTTCTTTGGGTCAACAAATGCGTCTGGCATGCTTTTCCATGAATTATATTTCTTATGAACTTCAAGTTCATATTATCTTCGAGGATATAGATGTACAAATGATAATTCATTCCATATAACTTTTTCTCAATCGTTCATCTTGTCTCCCCCTCATGTTAGAACACCTAACTTGCGTCCTCAACTTTGGAAGCTCATCTTTGTGTGTTATGGTGTTAATTAAAATATACACCGCACTTTAATAATAATAAGATGGAATTATATGGTTCCTGACATTGAACCACTTGTGAGGGGAAAATGTAATATACTTTCGTATATAATGTATATCAAACTGATATAAATAACTTTGTTCTCATAAGTAATAGTTTAGCCATTAAGTGGAGGCACTCAATAAATTATTTTGCTAAACCAGTTGTGATGTAAACCAACATATCCAGATAAACTATCTTGAATATAAAATATAGAAATTATGCTCTAAATCAAATTATTGAGCAAGTTATCTCGCAAACACCATGTTGCGGGTTAATAATAATCGCACATGTAACCATCTCATAGATGCATCTTATGTGGTATACATGACAGGTGAATGGACCCATATTAACCTTTGATATTTTCAGCATTCACGGGATTCAATCCCAATTTTATTTGGCCTATTAATTAATGAGAACAAGCAACATTAGAGAATTCGTAAAGAACTTTCTAGTTCTTTAATATTTACCCGTGTGAATTTTCTTTCATTTTTTCGCATCATACTCAAATTGATATGGCTAAATCAATTATGCCAGCTGAATAAATTATCAATATTGATAAAGTTCAGGTTTACACCATGACGTGTGCAATTATCAATAAACTCCAAGCTTATTATGATATGAGTTTTTATATCAATAAACACCCACTTTATTGTGGTATTCTTTTATTTGTGTAGTACAAACTGGAGAATAAAGCGGGTAATTTTTTCACATACATATTACCCCGCTACAAGTTGTAGTAATAGAAGATATTAAATCTTTCCTTTATTTATAGTCATAATATAACCAATCACGTTCGCGAATACTTTAGAAACTCAATTAAATTTCTTCGAGACTTACTACAACACAATACCATATTGATAATCAATTTTATTCCTCCAAAAGAGTAATAATTGGCTCTTCCAGAGCTCTCAATTAATTTGGGACTACCACATATTCATCAAAATTCATATGGTGAACATCACTTTCAAAGAGAAAGTTATACCATTATGGTCATGGTCAAAATTATATGCAACATCTGTCTCTTGCATTACTATTGTCTTTTAATAATCACATTGCCAAAATATTTTGGCATACAATAGGTATGTGACCAATGCTCATTCATGCCATAATAACGACATTATTTTCTTATTTTCTCTCAAACTTCCTTCTAGAGGTGAGCGTGGTATATTCACCACTAGCACGTTCATATTCTTCCAAGAATGAATATGTATTCATAAATCAGATGTTGTCATATTCACATCATGAAAGGACCATAATCATCTATATGTACTTTACAAAATCTCATGTCAAATCGATGACAAATATTACTTTCAAAGAGTGAAAGATTATTTTGAGAATCCTTATTATTCTCATTATCACAATGATGGCGATTATAATTTCGTCTAATGCCACATCCATATCCATTGATACCTTTATGGTAATAATTTTATCTTCTTTCAGACTTATCACATATTGCTATCACATTCTTTTAAGGGAATGAGAATGAAGCAAATTCAATGGGACGAGTTTCCACTTCTTTGCCCACAATCATACATGAATTTGATCATGGCAAGGCATAGAAATCTTACCACTTCGGGTGGTTATAATTTCTTGCAAACTCTATAAGAGTTTATATTGATTTCTCACCCGGTATTTGGTACCCACATTGGGGCCCGACTAATCCGGATTCGTGCCGGAAAGTCCCACATTTGGGGGTAAAGCGCTCCTAACAAAGACGACTTCATACCCAGGGGCTCGAACTCGAGACATCTGATTAAGGATGAAGGAATACTTACGACTCCACCACAACCCTTGTTGGTAACTCCATAAGAGTTATAATCAAGGTTTATTGCCTTTGCTTGAATTTAAAATTAAATTATATAATTTAAAGAATTTAAAAGAGAAAATAAAGTAAAATCCTTACCTTAAATCCAGAATTTAATCAAGAAGGAAGTTCATGGAAAAATTTGTTGGTTTTTCATTACGTTTACATTTCTGTTTATGTTATTTCATTTTCTCCAGAATTGTTTTACAAATACAGATTACTAACAAGCTTAAGAAATTTAATATATTTTCTGTATTTGTATTATATTTATTGTTTCTGGAGAGTAAAACCTTTGTGGTTTTGTACTCCATTGGAGATTAAAATCTACGTGATTTTAATGTTTGTGTCATTCTTTTACAGAAATGACGAATGACAACGAAAACCAAGCTGTTCGGATGGTAACTGCCAATGCCTCAACGAGCCGAACAACACCGGCAGCATTGGCACCGGCTGAGAAACCCGGAAAATTTTCCGGGCTTGATTTCAAGCGCTGGCAGCAAAAAATGTTCTTCTGCTTGACTACTCTAAGTCTCCAGAAGTTCATCAAG
Organism: Nicotiana undulata; assembly: GCA_005239495.1. Lineage (NCBI taxonomy): Eukaryota > Viridiplantae > Streptophyta > Magnoliopsida > Solanales > Solanaceae > Nicotiana > Nicotiana undulata. The sequence goes on from ML251969.1 coordinate 11,850, forward strand.
GAAGAGGTTCCTGTGTTGTCCGATGAAACTCCAGAGACTTAACGCTTTCCCGTGATTGAGGCGTGGAAGCATTCATATTTTTTGTGCAAGAATTATATTCTAAGCGGGTCGGAGGATGCTTTGTACCACGTCTACAGTAACGTGGAAACGTCAAAAGAACTGTGGAGTGCGCTTGAAAAGAAATACAAAACTGAAGATACCGGGTTGAAAAAGTTCGTTGTTGCAAAGTTTTTGGACTACAAGATGGTAGATAACAAGTCTGTTATTACCCAAGTCCAGGAATTGCAAGTGATTATTCACGATCTCCTTGCTGAAGGTATAAGTAGAATTAATACTAATATTGGTAGTATTAATTTTATTATATTTACTAATAGAATTTTCAATTGAAGGTCTTGTCATCAATGGAGCATTACAAGTAGCAGCAATGATTGAGAAGTTGCCTCCGTTGTGGAAGGACTTCAAATTATTTGAAACACAAACGCAAGGAGATGTCCCTTGAAGATCTCATTGTTCGATTGAGAATCGAATAGGACAATAAAGTTGTTGACAGGAGAGGCCGTGGAAATTCAACAATAATGGGAGCAAATATTGTTGAAGATAACAAAAAGAGGAAGAAGGCTTCTGGACCAAAATTCAACCCTAGCAAGAAGCGGTTCAGTGGAAACTGCTACAACTGTGGGAAAATCGAACACAAATCTACGGCGTGTCGTGCTCCGAAGAAAGACAAGAAGAAGGGTCAAGCAAACATGGTTGAAAAGCATGATGATGTTGATGACTTGTGTGCCATGCTTTTCGAATGAAACATGGTGGGCAATCCTAAAGAGTGGTGGTTTGATTCTGGAGCCACTCGCCATGTTTGTGCTGTTAAAGAAGCTTTTTCTACTTATGCTCATGTTGGACCTGATGAGAATATTTCTATGGGAAATGCTTCAAAGGCCAAGATTGAAGGGTGTGGGAAGATATTTCTCAAAATGACTTCCGACAAAGTGATGACTTTGAACAACGTCCTTCATGTTCCCGAGATTAGGAAGAATTTAGTCTCTACTGGACTTCTTGTTAAGAATGACTTTAAATGTGTATTTGTATCCGACAATGTTGTAATAAGTAAGAACGAGATGTTTGTAGGAAAATGTTACCTTACCGAGGGCCTTTTCAAACTTAATGTAATGGTTATTGAAAGTAATAATAAGATTTCGGCTTCGTCTTACTTACTTGAGTCAAATGAATTATGGCATGTACGCTTGGGTCATGTCAATTATAAAACCTTGCGAAAAATGATTAATTTGGAAGTATTGCCTAAGTTTGAATGCGACAAATCAAAATGTCAAGTATGTGTGGAATCTAAGTTTGTTAAACATCCTTATAAGTCAGTTGAAAGGAATTCAAATCCTTTAGACTTAATTCACACAGATATTTGTGACATGAAGTCAATACCATCTCGCGGTGGCAAGAAGTATTTCATAACTTTTATTGACGATAGTACTCGATATTGCTATATTTACTTACTTAATAGTAAAGATGAAGCAATAGACGCATTCAAGCAATAGAAAAGTGAAGGTTAAACGCAACTTAACAAGAAAATAAAAATGATAAGAAGTGATAAGGGTGGTGAATATGAATCTCCTTTTGAAGAAATATGTTTAGAATATGGAATTATTCATCAAACAACGGCCCCATACANCGAACACGTTGTTGATAAGTTCTGGTTTGCCACAGAACTTGTGGGGGGAAGACATTCTTACGGATAATCGAATATTAAATCGAGTACCCCATATCAAAACACAATCCATTCCACATAAAAAATGGAAAGGAAAGAAGCCCAACTTAAATAATTTTAAAGTGTGTGTGTGTGTGGGGGGAGGGGGGGTTTGGCAAAAGTGCAAGTTCCTAAACCCAAAAGGGTAAAAATAGCACCAAAAACCGTTGATTGTGTTTTCATAGGATATGCAACTAATAGTAAAGCATATCGATTTCTGGTTCATAAATCAGAAAATTCCGACATTCATAATAATACGATTATAGAATCAGATAATGATGAGTTCTTTGAAAATATATTTATCCGTATAAAAAGGAATGTGAGTCGATTGGTGAAGGATTTAAACGACCTCGGGAAGAAACAAAAGAAAGTACACTTAATCAGGATGATCCAACACGTAGTAAACGTCAAAGAACGTCTACTTTATTTGGACCAGATTTTGTGACTTTCCTATTGAAAAATGAGCCTCAAAAATTTAAAGAAGCTATGTATTCTTCGGAATCATTATTTTGGAAAGAGGCATTCAATAATGAAATAGAATCCATATTGAACAACCATACATGAGAATTGGTTGATCTTCCTCCTGGAAATAAACCGTTGGGTTCTAAATGGATCTTTAAGAGGAAAATGAAAGATGATGNNGATAAATGCGACTAAGCACATGCTATATAGAAAGTTTGATATGAAAAGCTTGGGAGTTGCTGATTTAATTATGGGAATTAAGATCCATAAGACTTCTCAAGGCCTGGCATTGTCACAATCTCATTATATTAAGACAGTACTTGAAAAATTCAAGCACTTGGGCTTTAAAGTTGCAAAGACTCCAATTGACATGAATCTTGCATTAGCAAAGAACAAAGGCCAGAGCATATCACAATTGGATTATGCTCGTGTGTTAGGATGTTTAATGTACATCATGAATTGTACACGACCAGATATAGCTTGTGCTATAAGTAAATTGAGTCGATATACGAGCAATCCAGGTCAATCTCATTGGATGGCCATGAAACGAGTTTTGGGGTATTTAATACATACCCAGGACTTTGCTTTGCACTACAGTAAATATCTTGCGGTCATTGAGGGATAACGTGCTGCAAATTGAATCACCGGATCAATTTATTCCAAGTCCACAAGTGGATATGTATTCACTATTGGTGGAGGAGCGGTATCTTGGAAGTCGTCCAAACAAACTTGTATTGCCCGCTCTACAATGGAGGCTAAGTTCATAGCCTTAGATAAAGCAGGTGAAGAAGCTGAATGGCTCCAGAATTTCTTGGAAGATATTCCACTTTGGCCCAAACCGTTGGCACCAATATGCATACATTGCGATAGTCAAGCGGCAATTGGAAGGGCAGGGAGCGTTATGTATAACGGTAAATCTCGTCATATACGAAGAAGACATAAAACCGTTAGGCAATTACTCTCTAGAGGAATTATCACGATTGACTATGTAAAGTCAAGTGATAATGTGTCGGATCCACTTACAAAAGGCCTAACTAGAGAGGTAGTTGAGAAATCATCAAGGGGAATGAGTCTATGGCCGAGAACAAGTCATAGTGGCGGTAACTCTACCTAGAAGACTGGAGATCCCAAGATCTAGGTTCAAGGAGATCAAACAAATTCATTAATGACGGTTCAACATTGTCAACTAAGCTTTTGGTCCATTCTCGTGATGAGACAATGTTCAGTATCAAGGATAAAGCATTAAGGCTTTTTTAATGATTTCTAAATTTGATACGGGGTATATCAAATAGTGTATCTACGGGATGACACGTTTAGGAATCACCTATGTAAGTGTGAAGTGTTAGCCGCTTCAAGGAGAATTTTGCAAGGCCAATTCTCTATGCACTTATGAAACCAGGCGGTGTTCATGGCTGAAACGAACACAACAATGAGAACCAAAGACGGTTAAGGATTGGTTGTGTGACTTGTGGTTGTCTAGGTATACACCAAAGTTCGACGGTTCAAAGATATCAAATCTACCGATTGATCGAGTATATCCGACATAAGTTCACTACGGAAAGTTCAAAGGGAAACCTACTTATCCATATGCAATTAATCCTTGCTTGCGAATCACACAGTTTTTCATGCATACTTCCGTGATATAGCCATTCCCCATTCATGTGGGGGATTGTTGGCGTTTTAAGCAATTAATTATTTATTAATGATTAAAATAGGGTGAATGGAAAAGAGAGGAGAAAATGAAATATTTGAGTTTCCCTCCTTGATTGTCCCACATGAGAAGAGAAAAAGGTTTTTGATAGGTATATAAGCAATTGCTCTTCTCCTAGATCTTAAAGAGTTGAGAAGAAGGCAAGCCTCGCGCCATCGTCGTCGTCGTCGTTCGCTCGGCTCGACCTCGGCCTCGGCTTCGGATTTGGATTTGAATTTGGATTTGGATTTGGATTTGGATTTGGATTTGGATTTGGTCAAATGATCGATCGATTGATTAATTTTTTGGACCAAATTTATTTGTTAATAGTAAATATTAACAGAAATGTTATTAAATATTTNCGACCTCGGCCTCGGCTTCGGATTTGGATTTGAATTTGGATTTGGATTTGGATTTGGATTTGGATTTGGATTTGGTCAAATGATCGATCGATTGATTAATTTTTTGGACCAAATTTATTTGTTAATAGTAAATAATAACAGAAATGTTATTAAATATTTGTTTTAGTAACAAAATATTTGTAGACATCGAAATATTAAGGGATCAAGCCAAATCCTAAGTTAAAGATACCATAGGACTCTTGAAATCCTAGGAATCTATTAGGGTTTCTTGGAGGTTACTCTACCCTAAACTCTAACTCGCACCTATATAAAGGGATACATATTCCCTTGAATAATCATCTCAAAAAATGGATATTGTCTCGAAAATCCAATAAACTCACGGGATATTCACAAGGAAATTAATTTATGGTTGGATACTTCTTGATAATCAAATAGTTCAAGAAGTTGGAGATCAAATAAATCCATGGAAGCCCGCATCATCCTACGTTCGAGAAATACGCTGCTCCAGCCCTCGAATCACGGAGATAATCAGGAGAGAAGAATCAATGGAACAAACAGAATTGTACCCGCATCATTTATCAATAAAATTATGTTTTTTCATATTTATATTGTGGTTGCAATTGATTTTTGTATCACATATAATTTGTTGCAAACAATATTAATATTAAAATAAATATTAATATTAAATCCATTTCAGTTATCCAATATTTAGTTTTCTGTTTTTGTAACAGAAAATTAACTACCCTTCAATTTTCCCTCTTTATTGTTGAGTAAATAGCCAATTATGTCATGACATTTATTCTATGGCCGTTTTGCAAAAATAACCATTCTGAAGAGTTGCACCTCTTTAGATTTCAGCCCAACTTTGGCTATAAATACAAGTCCATTCCTTCAGATTTTACATACTAATTTTTGAGTTCTCCTCCTTCTTTCTGCATACTTTTAACTTAAAAGAAAGCAACAGTAAGTGTGATTTGCTACCGAACTTTGAGTTCGCTGAAACACTGGAGTTTGAAGTACCACTACGCCAGTGTGTAATTCGTTCTATCCTAGGAGGAAATAATCCATAACCTTGGGTACTAGGAGGGGATTAAATTCCTTAAGGAAATACTGTGAATTCAGTGGTCTCGAATTGGTTTTTCATTACGTTTACATTTCTGTGTATGTTATTTCATTTTCTCCAGAATTGTTTTACAAATACAAATTACTAACAAGCATAAGGAATTTAATATATTTTCTGTATTTGTATTATATTCATTGTTTCCAGAGAGTAAAACCTTTGTGGTTTTGTACTCCATTGGAGATTAAAATCTACGCGATTTTAACGTTTGTGTCATTCTTTTACAGAAATGACGAATGGCAACGGAAACCAAGTTGTTCGGATGGTAACTGCCAATGCCTCAACGAGCCGAACAACACCGGCAACATTGGCACCGGCTGAGAAACCCGGAAAATTTTCCGGGCTTGATTTCAAGCGCTGGAAGCAAAAAATGTTCTTCTACTTGACTACTCTAAGTCTCCAGAAGTTCATCAAGGAAGAGGTTCATGTGTTGTCCGATGAAACTCCAGAGACTTAACGCTTTCTCGTGATTGAGGCGTGGAAGCATTCAGATTTTTTGTGCAAGAATTATATTCTAAGCGGGACAGAGGATGCTTTGTACCACGTCTACAGTAACGTGGAAACGTCAAAAGAACTGTGGAGTGCGCTTGAAAAGAAATACAAAACTGAAGATACTTGCTGACAGGAGAGGCCGTGGAAATTCAACAATAATGAGAGCAAATATTGTTGAAGATAACAAAAAGAGGAAGAAGGCTTCTGGACCAAAATACAACCCAAGCAAGAAGCGGTTCAATGGAAACTGCTACAACTGTGGGAAAATCGAACACAAATCTACGGAGTGTCGTGCTCCGAAGAAAGACAAGAAGAAGGGTCAAGCAAACATGGTTGAAAAGCATGATGATGTTGATGACTTGTGTGCCATGCTTTCCGAATGAAACTTGGTGGGCAATCCTAAAGAGTGGTGGTTTGATTCTGGAGCCACTCGCCATGTTTGTGCTGTTAAAGAAGCTTTTGCTACTTACGCTCATGTTGGACCCGATGAGAAGATTTCTATGGGAAATGCTTCAAAGGCCAAGATTGAAGGGTGTGGGAAGATATTTCTCAAAATG
>ML251971.1:672-18486 GCA_005239495.1 Nicotiana undulata
GAATATCTAGACATAATGGATTTATTAACATCAATAAGTACTCAATAAACCAATTCCCAAGCTAAATTATACATTTCCTACTATTCCTTCGAGAATACTAAAATTTGACCCCGGGCCCACACGTTCGGATTTTCAAAAATTCATGAAGGAATTAATTCCCCGGAGTCTAAGGATCGAAGTCATGTAATTTATACAAGAATTTATGGCCTAACATGGAAAATCCCAAAACTCCTCAAGAACCCTAAAATTACTACCTAATTTTATGATTTTTAGATGATTTAGTAGTGAATTTAACTAGGAATTAGTGTTTGAAACTAGTAAAACTATGGAATTTACTTACCTCCATAACAGTGGTGGAAGGTCTTTTGAGAAGCTCTCTAAAATCTTGAAGAGGAAGATGAAAATGGAGGAATAAGGCTAAGTCCCGTATTATATAACACTGCTCCGTGATTTCTTCACTGCGATCGCGACAAGGGGCCTGCGATCGCGAAGGCCAACTGGCCGGACCTCTACGATCGCGGCAGGGTTCCTGCGATCGCGAAGAACAACTGGCAAGACCTCTGCGATCGCGGCAGGGGTCCTGCGATCGCGAAGAACAAACTCACCCGGCCCAGACGCGACTCAATGCGATCGCAAGAAACGGGCTGTGATCGCGAAGGTGTGGAACCCAGACCTCTACGATCGCGGTGAAAAATCACTAGACCAGCAAAATCCTTCTCCGCGATCGCAACCCACCTTCTGCGATCGCAGAGAAGGAAACCAGATAGCAGATTTTCTGGTTTTTTCAACTTAGCTCCCAGGGGTCTAAAACACCCCCGAGCCCCTCAGGACCCCGTCAAAAAGCACCGGAAAGTCTGTATTCATGATACGGACTCGCTCGAACTTCCGGAACATGAAAAACAACAACGGAACTCGAAATCAAACCCCAAAACCAAATTAATCAAACTTAAGAACTTTGAAATTCTAGAATTCACTTCAATGTGTCGAACCGGCCTAAACTACTCGGAATGACTTCAAATTTTGCAGACAAGTTATAAATGACACAACAGAACTACTCCCGATCTCGGAATTTCATTCGGACCTCGGGAACATAAAATCACCTTTCAAGCCAAATTTCAACTTCTTTAAAAACCTCAAAACTTCATTAACTCCAACTTTTCCTCATTTGTATCCGAAACCAATCAAATCAAGTCCGTTTTACACCAAATTTCACAGATAGGACAAGTGACACATAATAAACCTGTCCCGGACTCCGGAACTGTAATACGGGCCCGGTAACACAGTTTTCACATAATTATTCATTTTCAAATTCCTTGATTATTTTCAGAAAACAATTTTCTTTAAAAATTCATTTCTCGGGCTTGGGACCTCGGAATTCGATTCCGGGCATACACCCAAGTCCCATATTTTCCTACGGACCCTCCGAGACCGTCATATCACGGGTCCGAGTCCGTGTCCGTTTACCAAAAATGTTGACCAAAGTCAACTTTACTCAATTATCCAATTCAAAAATCCCATTTTTATCAAATTTTCACATGGAAGTTTCCTGGCTACCTGCCCGGGCTGCGCACGAATCTCGAGGTGAGATTAACAAAGGCTTTCGGGGCCTCGAAACACAGATTTAGCTGGAATTACTTAGGATGACCTTTTGGGTCATCACACCCTTTCCCCTTTATTGTAAACAACCTCTCTAACCTGGGTAGGGGTAAGTTCTGCGTACACACTACCCTCCCCAGACCCCACTTGTGGGATTATAATGGGTTGTTGTTGTTGTTGTTGTTGTATTTTCAAGCATTTATGATTTCCTTTACTACGAAACTGACTTGTCTCCTTGTTTTCTTTCTTAAACGTCTTTCTTTTTTCTTTTTTTTAAAGAATTATACTACCAGGCTGAGTGCGTAGTAGCTATTTTATTAATAATAATCCAAACAAAAACAATAATGAAATGTTGTCCTACTAGCTAGGACGGTAACCCATGAAACTACATAGCAACTACTAGTATCAAAATTGGGCTTGCCGGGCCCAATAGTGATATAACAAAGTGAAACATTACTAAAACTAACTAAAATGTTAAAAAACACCCAAATAAAGACTGGTGTAGCCCAAAAGTACTGTTGATCAATTCTGACTCCAAACGTGGCCCATGTGTATGCAAACAGGCCCAAATCAGGCCTGGTGTAATAGTAGCCCATGCAGCCCAATATAACGGTAAGTATGTAATAGTATCTTAAACGTCTTTCAATTATTAAATACCGCATTTATTATTTTCTAACGTGCAAATACGTGACAACATGTTATTTATTGTTGCATAAATCATGCTCAACATCATATTTCACTCGTGCGTAATCAATCCCATAGCAACGCTTGATGAATGTTTGCGCTCTTCCTATATATCACCCTTTAAATTCGGAAAGGCTTATTTGCGGTAAAACTAGTCGATCAGTGGTGCAATCGACGATTCCGTGCCTTTCCCCCTCAAGTTGTCCGCTTGAGGGTACCAATCTAGAACCCCATAGCAACCTTACTCTGATTATAATTGTACATGCATCATGGTCAAACCTAGATGGGACTATGTTGTCCACATAATAACCCTTTAAGACAAACTTTGTCCAAAATTCCACCGGGGTTTCCATAATCCCAACGGATGCAACCACATTTTGTGCATTTATTTTGGAGAACTAAATGCCAATATGTTAATCAGGGATGTATAAATAGTCGAATCAGGAGGGGGGAAAGGGCCTAACCTTATTTATTTTGCAGAAAATGAGGCACGAGGTCCCCAGGTTCGGCATGGTCCGTAATATACCACCGCTACTACTGGATTGGTGGGAAGATATTTCCTCAAGTGACAAGAAACATGTGAAGAAGGTTCTGGGAAATTTTCCTACTCTGTTAGACATCCAGCCAAACAATATGCTGATTGAAGTTGAAACCATGTTCTGGGATAGTGAAAGGTCTGTGTTTCGCTTTGGGAACATAGAAATGACCCCGCTCCTAGAAGAAATAGGAGGTTTGGTGGGCTACCTAGGGACAACCCTAGTTTATTGTTACCAAAAGTCGCACTAGTAGGGGATTCTTAAAGATGAGGGTCTGAAAAAGAACGCTGATTTGGAGTGCTTAAAGAAATCTTATATACCCTTTGACTACTTGTATGAACGATACGGTCATAGCAAGTCCTACCGTATTTTCCATGATGATTTCTCTATCACTTCCTTGGGTCGTATTCACCGCAGAGTTTTTGTGTTTGTTGTTTGATTCCTGGGTATGAAAGGGGACAGAATTCACAGCAGACTAGCTATGGTAACCAAAACTTTAATGGAAGGAATCGAGGGAAAAACATAGTCCCTATGATAATAGCTGACATCTATCGGGCTTTGGACCGCTGTCAGAAGGGGTTCAAACATTTTGAAGGTTGCAATCTGTTGCTACAGCTTTGGTTATTGGAGCATCTCCAAAAGGGTCAACATCGTCAAGGGTTTCCACGAAGGGCGTGGAATGATCATATAGCCTTCAATCACCCCAAGAGGATGACTTATATCTCGGACAGGTTTGCTCAACCAGAAAGTGCGAAGGAATGGGTGGAGTTCTTCGACAATTTGACTGAGGATCAGGTTCGGTGGATGTTTGAATGATTCCCTACTGACGAGTTCATCATAAGGTCTAGGGATGCTCCTCACTTAGTGTTGATCGGGTTAAGGGGAATATACCTTTAGGTTCCCATCAGGCTTATGAGACAAGCAGGTAGGAAGTAGATCATACCGCAGGTTGCGAAGATGAGTCATTTTCGGGCGGATTTTCAGGATGACGACATCCCTTACAAGTGTCAAGCTCAGCATATGTGACACTCCAAGATTATTGTGGAGAAGGACATTGTCGAGCCACACAGGTATCATGCGGGACATGAACCTTTTTACTCGGCATGGTTGGAGGACATCCTAGCTGGGATAGTTAAGCCAGGAATCGGTCGGGGAAACAGGGTCATAGACGAAGATGCTGAGACCTAAGTAAAATACAACACATTGCGCAAGAGGATTCATGACTCTGAGGCCGAACATCAGGAGATACATGAGACAAACATGAGATTGATCAATGAATGGAGGGAAATGGCTATTACCTCCAATGAAAGGGTCGAATATCTGGAGCAGGGACTAATGAAGCTGGAAGAAAAGATAAGAAAGAGGGTTGCCGACTGCCAGAATGCTGAAAGAAGCGAGGGAGGACATTTAGCAAGAGTTTACCTGCTATTGGGCCTGCGCAAACTGGGGAACCTGATCGATGGAGTTAGGAAGATCAAGCCTGGGGAAGGTCATTTTGGTACCAAGTAGATTAGATTTGTTTGATTTTCCAAATGTAATAAGGCCAAGTGCCAGTAGTGACTTATCTTTTATTATCTTAGTGTCGTTTTGGATTCATCGTTTTTTACATTAATGAAATGAGTCAGTTATTGGCATTTAAGTTCTCCAAATCAACTTGTCGCAAGGTCTACCTTGGGCACAACGAGGCTCCTAAATTAGGACACAAATTTACATTTCTGCAATGTGTTTAAATACTGTAAATATTCTTTTGGAACTCCTACGGACTTGGCTACCTTTTTGTTTTTCTTTCTTTTGATTATTCCCATTCCCCAAAGGTTGGTTCGCGCATACTGGTATCATCAGCTTATCATACTAAATCCAGGGACCCTCCACCTTCTCCTCATCCTAGTCCACCAAAAGGCAAAGTAAAAGCAAAAAGGGATGATTTGAACAGCACCAGAAAAGACAACAATGCACATGTTGAGAATGCGAAATCTTCCGATGGTCGGGGTACTCAGACCCCAAATGATGCGGTTTCACGGCTTGAGCAGAAAATACTAGACCTTCAGGGTGAGATCGAGCAGGTCCGAAGCTTAGAAAACCTCTCCCTCACACTCAATATCCTAGACGTCAACCACCCAAACACCCAGAACCCCCTACCACCTCAAAACACACCTAACAAACGTCCACAGAATCCTCCCGCACCTCACCATTATACAACCCCACCGCAGAATCAAACTATCCCTCCACAATATCAGCAAAACACCTACCGTACTCCCTAAAATACCCCATAAATCATTCCCGAACCCCAAAGCTCCACCAATGATCATCATTATACCCAAACCCCTAGTCACCAAAATAACCTTATATACGTGGAAACCTTACCTCACTCCACTCAACCCATATCCTATACACCAGAGTCCGCTGAGAAGGACCTGCTCATTAAGAACATGGATGAGGAGATGAAGAAGTTGGCAAGTCGAGTTCAGGGCGTCGAAGGAGGTAAAGGGATAAAAGGTTTGAACTATGAATATCTATGCATACAACCAGATGTGGAACTTCCGGAGGGTTACAAACCTCCCAAGTTCGAAATGTTTGATGGAACAGGTGATCCCAAGGTTCATCTGAGAACTTATTGTGACAAGCTCGTGGGGGTTGGAAAAGATGAAAGGATCCGAATGAAGCTCTTCATGAGGAGTCTTACCAGAGATGCCCTGTCCTGGTACATAAGCCAGAATCCTAAGAAATAGGCCAACTGGGTGAGCATGGCGTCCGACTTCATGGAAAGGTTCAAATTTAATACGGAGAATGCGCCGGATGTCTTCTATATCCAGAACTTAAAGAAGAAGAAAACTGGGACCTTCCGCAAGTATGCTACTCGGTGGAGGTCGGAAGCAGCCAAGGTTAGACCAGCATTAGACGAGGAACAAATTAACAAGTTCTTTGTCAGGCACAGGATCCACAGTACTATGAAATATTAATGGTTATTGAGAACCATAAATTCTCCAATATCATCAAACTCAGAGAAAAAAATGACAAATTTCGAGGCGATGTAGGCCACAAACAAAGCGCTGCAATCAGGTGGTATATCAAAGAAGAAGGATGTGGGAATGGTAATGAGTGCCCAAGGACCCAAAACTCCATTTGTATATCAGACCTTTCCACTCGCATACCAAACACCTGCACCTACATACCAACTATCACCTCCCAGATATTCCCAACCAGTTGCTGCTTACCATACATATAATTCCCAACCATCGTACTTTCAGTCTCCTCCAACTCGTCCAAACTACCCGAGACCCCGACCTAACTTCGAACGCAAACTACCCAAACAATACACCGCCATTGCTGAACCCATTGACCAATTGTATGAAAAGTTAAAGGTTGCTAGTTACGTCACCCCTATTCCTGCTGTGGCCATGGAGAATTCATATCAATGGGTCAATCCAAATAAAACATGTTCATATCATTCCGATATGAAAGGGAACACCATTGACGAGTGCCGGACATTGAAGGATAAAATCCATACCTTGATTGATAATAAGGTCATCCAGGCGAAGGAAGCTACACCCAACATCCGCAAAAACCCTCTTCCAGATCATAGGGGCGAAGGGATCAATGTCATAGAAAAGGATGAAGAATGGGATCCCGAGGGATCAATTGGATTTATCAAAGAGGGTGACGATCCTAAGAAACCCGCAGTCACGCTCAATCCTATCGTGGTGCAGATACAGCCGCCAGTTGAGGTCGAGATAACCGCATCGGTTCCATTTGAGGTTGATGTAGCACCACCTACATCTGCACTTGTTCCATTTGAGGTGGAAGTAGCCACACCTTTCACGGTGACAGTCTCAATGGCCGAATCTAGAAGAAAGGGAAAGGCCAAAATGGAGGAATCTGGCGCTGCACGAGGGATTACCAGAACGGGAAGGGTCTATACACCAGAGCATTTGGGAGAATCTAGTAAGCAAGCCTCCAACAAACCGCCCATTATTAAAACCGTCCCAGATGACTTCTGGAGGAAAGTACATGCAAGGGAGTATTCTGTTGTTGATCATTTAAACAAGACTCTCGCTCAGATATCTATCTTGTCGCTGCTGCAAAATTTAGAGGCACATAGGAATGCTTTATTGAAGGTGTTGAGTGAAGCATATGTACCCAACAACATCACTAGTGGAGAAATGGCCAATAAGGTGGGGCAGGTGCTGGAAAGCCACATAATCACCTTCCACGAGGATGAGCTGCCACCTGAAGGTTTGAATCACAACAGGGCACTGCACATCACAGTGCAATGTGAAGACAAGTTTATTGCCAGAGTTCTGATTAACGAGGGATCCAGTCTCAACATTTGCCCATTAACAACATTGAAGAGGTTGGGCAAGGGCCTGCACGAGATACGAGAGGGAACTATGAACGTAAAAGCATTTGATGGGTCGCAAAGGGCTACCATTGGAGAAACTAGTCTCAGTCTGCAGATGGGGCCTACATTGTTTGATGTCGAGTTTCATGTAATGGATATATCTGCATCCTATAATCTATTTTTGGGACGATCATGGATACATGTTGCTGGGGCTGTAACATCAACCTTACATCAGGCCGTGAAGTGCGAGTGGAATCACCAGGAAGTAATTATCCATGGAGAAGGGAGTAACCCAATTTACACTCGTCAGACTATCCTAGTGGTTGAAAACAAAAGAAGGTTAGGTGGAGAAAATTACCATCATATCGAGCGAGTCAACGCAATCGAAAAATATAAGTGGTGGAGTAGCAAGATAGAAAGTATGATAGCATGGAGAGGATATGAGTCCGGCAAGGGACTTGGTAAAAATATTCAGGGCATCTCCAAGCCGATACAGCCAAAGTGTCGTGGTACCACCTTTGGGATAGGATATCAGTACACCTGGCAAGAATTTCGAAACTGGTCACCACTTTGGCGTGGTCCGTACACCACACAAGGATTTTCAGTCCAGCTGAGCTACCTGAACCACTTTGAAATAAGTTTCCTTTCTTTATGTAATTTGGGGATTCTAACGATGACTGAAGCCTCTATCTTGAGGGGCCGTGTGACTTTATCTCATATCCACTTGAGCATCATGTGCCACACCTGAGTCAGACTTTCAATCAAGTCGACATTATATGGGGATCAGAGGAGGAAGAAGCGTTAGCAGCATTAAGGAACCTGTTCTTGGAGGAGGATGACATGGACTGTTGCGTAATTGTTGAGGAGGAGGAGGAGGGGAAGGAGGAAGGCCCTACCATCCCAGCTGTGGAGAGAGGAACATTCCTCAGGAATTGGACTGTCAGACCATCAAGGGCCCCACGAGTCCCAGGGTAGCAAGGCTGAACACTATTGTTTATATTTTCTTTCTAGAAAAATGATTTTCCTGTTTCGCATTTTCGTTTTAAAATAATATTTCCGATGTTCCAAAACGTTATTTAAATTGTTGAAAATCGCATTTATTTGACACTTTCAATGAATTGAAGTTTATTATTACCACTTTTCTCTCATATCTTTATCCATACAGCATTATTATTTCCTATCTTGATAAATCGGCAATTGTGACATGTAATGAGACAACGCAATAAAGCGATAGTGATTTGGAAGAAGAGGATTTGATACCCGAGGAAATCGTCAGAGTAGCAGAAGATTTTGAGAACAAGCCTAAATCCAACCTGGATGAAATTGAGATAATCAACTTGGGAGATTCTGAAACCGTCAAGGAGACCCGCATCAGCATTCATTTATCACTGTCAGAGAGAGGAGTACACACGGTTCTTGAGAGAGTATGAGGACATATTTGCAACTCAGGAAATTCAAGCCCGATATGAGCCTGAAAATCAAAGAGGAGGTTACTAAGCAGATCAAAGCTAAGGTCCTCAGGGTAGTTGAATATACAACTTGTTTATCCAACATTGTGCCAGTCCCGAAGAAGGATGGGAAAGTTACAGTCTGTGTCGATTATCGGGATCTCAACAGAGCCAGCATAAAGGATGATTTCTCGCTACCAAATATACACATCTTGATCGAAAATTGTGCCAAGCACGAACTCAAGTCTTTTGTGGATTGCTTCGCCGGTTACCATCAAATCTGGATGGACGAGGGGGACACAGAGAAAACAGATTTCATTACGCCATGGGGGGTGTACTGTTACAAGATGATGTTGTTCGGCCTAAAGAATGCTGGGGCCACCTACATAAGGGCCATGACTACTATTTTTCATGACATGATACATCAAGAGATAGAAGTATACATTGATGATGTCATCATTAAATCCAAGAAGGCCAAGGATCATATAGTGGATTTGAGGAAATTCTTCGACAGACTGCGGAAGTACAACCTGAAATTAAACCCCGCAAAGTGTGCATTGGGGATTCCTGCCAGGAAGTTATTGGGATTCATCGTCAGCCGCCAGGGAATCGAATTGGATCCATCAAAGTTAAAAGCCATCTAGGAGTTACCACCACCGAAGAGTAAGAAAGACGTGATGAGTTTTCTGCGACGGCTTAACTTCATCAGTCGTTTCATAGCCCAGTCTACGGTAATATGTGAGCTAATTTTCAAGATGTTGAAGAAGGACGCTGCGACTAGTTGGACCAAAGATTGTCAAAAGGCTTTTGATAAAATCAAGAAGATACTTAGGGCCGGCTATTTCTGGATGACCATGAAAACGGATTGCATATGGTATGTTCAGAAGTGCTACCAATGTCAAGTACATGCATATATGATAAAAGTGCCACCAAACGAGCTTAATGCAACAAGCTCACCTTGGCCCTTTGCCTCTTGGGGAATGGATGTCATTGGTCTAATTGAGCCCACCGCTTCGAACGGGAATCGATTTATTTTAGTGGCTATCTATTACTTCACCAGATGGGTTGAAGCCGCATCTTACAAAGTTGTAACTAAGAAGGTCGTTGCAGATTTTGTTCGCAACCAGATTGTTTGTCGGTTTGGGGTCCCAGAATCCATCATCACTGACAATGCCGCAAATCTCAACAATGATCTGATGAAAGCCATGGGTGATATTTTCCAAATCAAGCACAAGAATTCTACAGCATATAGACCTCAAATGAATGGAGTTGTAGAAGCCGCCAACAAGAATATCAAGAAGATACTAAGGAAAATGGTAGAAAATCACAAACAATGGAATGAGAAGCTACAGTTTGCTCTACTGGGATACCGTACCACACTCCGCACATCAACCGGGCAACTCCCTACTTGCTGGTTTATGGTACTGAAGCTGTTATTCCCGCTGAAGTGGAGATTCCTTCCTTGAGAATCATACAAGAAGCTGAGCTCAGCGACGTAGAATGGATAAGGAGACGTTATGAGAAGCTAGCTCTCATAGACGGTAAAAGGATGAACTTTGTATGCCACGGACAACTTTATCAGAATAGAATTTCCAGAGCTTTCAACAAAAGAGTCAAGCCGAGATAGTTCACACCGGGGCAGTTGGTGTTGAAGAAGATTTTCCCACATCAAGATGAAGCCAAAGGAAAATTCTCTCCCAACTGGCAAGGTCCTTAGATGGTTCACAGAGTACTGACAGGAGGAGCCCTCATACTCGCAGAAATGGACGGAGAAATCTGGCCAAAGCCGATCAATTCAGATATAGTCAAGCGATACTATGTGTAAACTATCTATGTTTTCCTCATATGATGTAAATTGAACTACGCTCGACCTGATTCCCATTTAAGAGGTGATTCGTAGGCAACCCTGTGGGTTCGGTCACAGCTCAATAAAATTTTCTATTTTCTCAACAATCGAAACTGGGCTCAAAATTCCGAAGCATGTTCATCCAATCACAGTATATAGAGCAGCCAAAAATGTTGTCTAGTTAACTGGGGCAGAATTTTGAGGATGACCCTCAAAATTCTATGGCAGAAGAAGTTGCAATGTCTCTGATCATGTCACAGTCACTGGTTCATCTAACTAATTTCTAAACTATATTTTACTATGTCTTTGAAAACTAAGCATGCCTGCTTTTGAAATAAACTCTGTTTAGCAAATGATGCTCCAATAATTTGAACAGGATCTTCAGACAGAGCAAACCAAATCAAGCAAGCCGACGGAGGCACGAACTGACCCCCCCTACAGAACTCGTGATTTTTCTTTGAATGCAGGAACAAGGAATGTGCACACCTTGGAATCACAACCTTCATGACAACAAAGATACCGAATTCACTTCCACCTAAGAAATACTCTGCTATCACCTATTACTCATTGCATGAGACTAAGCTCTGTCTCAATCATGCATGAGGCTAAGACTTTCCTCCATATTTGCATGAGGCTAAGCTTTGCCTCCCTATTTGCATAAGGGTAAGCATTGCCTTATATTTGCATGAGACTAAGCTTTGTCTCAATCTTGCATAAGGCTAAACCCTGCCTCCATATTTGCATAAGGCTAAGCATTGCCTTCTCTTTGCATGAGACTATGCTCTGTCTCAATCTTGCATGAGGCTAAGCCATGCCTCTCTTTTTGCATAAGGCTAAGCACTGACTTCACTTTGCATGGGACTAAGCCCTGTCCCGAATCTTGCACGAGGCTAAGCCCTGCCTCCGTATCTGCATAAGGCTAAGCTTTGCCTTCTCTTTGCATAGGATTAAGCCTTGTCCCAAATTTTGCATGAGGCTAAGGCTTGTCTCTCTATTTTCATAAGGCTAAGCACTGCCTTTACTTTGCATGGGACTAAGACCTGCCCCGAATCTTGCATCAGGCTAAGCCCTACCTCTCTATTGGCATAAGGCTAAGCATTGCCTTCTATTTGCATGCGACTAAGCTCCGTCTCAAATTTTTCATGAGGCTAAGCCTTGCCTCTCTATTTGCATAAGGTTAAGAACTGCCTTTTCTTTGCATGGGACTAAGCACTGCCTCTCTGGCATTATCTATTCTCTTTTTTCGGGCTAAGCTCTGCCCTCAACTTCATACAAGACTAAGCCTTGTCTTGTTGTTTTTAGCATCATGTCTTTGCACATCATGGGCTGAAATATCGCCAATTTTTCTGAAGGCGTCATAGTCTGAAAGCACCATCCTCATAGCCGGAAGACACCATGTCATGGCCTGAGGATCTCTCAAATTTGCATATAATTATTCAAAGGCGTCATGGTTTGGAGGCACCATTTTTATGGCCCGAGAACATCATTTCATGTCTTGCGAATCCCTTACCGCACAATTCATGGCCCGAGACATTATGGTCTAAAGACGTCATCCTCAATCGTCCAAAGACAATTCTCATGGTCTAAAGGGAATTTGCATCATGTTTAAATTTCCGCAAAGATATATGCTTGTAGTACATCTTTTATTTGTAGGTAACCCGATGAGCAACTGTTACCCCAGCAGGAGCAATCCCGCTCCAGTTCTTTCACATCATTCCAAACCTGACCGCGCACCGTAACTATTTCACCTATTCCAAAACCTTGTGTCCGTTCTTGTGATAACTTCATCGGTATATTTCGCCGGTGAATCAAGAACTACACACGACCAGATTCCTGTAAAACTAGGGATATGTAGGCAGCTCAGAAATCGGAGAGCGGCATATATCTCTCAAATCACCCTACTCGGTCAAAATTGGCCATCATATCTTTACCCGACAACTCTTTCATCCTTCTAGGGTAAAGAGGGGCAGTTGTTGATACCCAATTTTTCCCTATATTATTTTCAAAACGCACATATATCTTCAAAAAAATGCATGAGCATCAATTAATATTTTCCCATAATTTCTGCATTTTTAAGGATTTTTAATTAATTTCTCCCAGTATTTTATTATATGAATAATCACTAATTACATCACAAATGGTTTTATAATAATTTTATGGCTTAATTTTGTCATTTATATTTATACCAAGCTTTAATTATTTCATGAATCGCCACATTTATATTTTTTGGGTTATGATTGCAATAATAGCTCATGTGTACATAATTATCTTATTTCACCAGCAAATAGCTTTTTATATTTTTATAATATTAAGTAATTATCTTAAATCATTTTTATGCGTGAAAATCATTTTTCTATAATTTATTAACTATTTTTACAAATTATTTTATCAAGTAATTGGGTATTTAACAAATAGCCTCTTTAATTTTGTTTTAATTTCGTACCTAGCCAATTAAAATAACTTAGCCCAATTAAAATACCCACCAGCCCAAATACCTGACCCATTATAAAACCCGCCCAACCCCTAAACCCTATCCATTCCTTCATTTTCGCCGTCCCCGTTTCCCTGTCTTCTCCTCTTCTCTCTCAAACACTTCCCCTAACCCTAGCCGTCGTCACCGAAAAACCCTCGTTCTGTGGGATTCCTCTATTGTTTCATGCCCCTGCCGGCCTCTCACCTCTTCTGGTTGTTCGATTATGTTGTTATATGAAGGAATCTCGAAGAGATTCAAATCAGATTTTGTTCAAAACCTTTCATGAACCTACATATGGTCATCTCCGTTTGTGAGTGCTATTATCTTCGTGTTTATGGCTCGAATCTCTGGTTCCAAACCAGATTTCCTTTCATCTATGTCATTTTTCAAAACCCTAATCTCTTTCTACGTGGGCATGTTCAGATCCTTGTAGATCTGAGATAATTTTAAGTATTATTTGATATTTTTCTTTGAAAACCTTCTGTTTTTCCTTATTATAAATCTATTTCAATGTTTTCTAAAGCTAGGGTTTCGTCTTAAGTTCTCTGCAAAAAAGGTTCTAAGTTTTTAAGTGTTTAACCTTGACTTTCTTTACTTGTTTGACTGATTTCTATGTCTATGCTTTAAACCCTAGGTTTTTTTCTTATTTCATTGATTATTTCAATGATTTTTCCGTTATTTTTCATCTCTGTCAATTAGGTTTCAAATTATATTTTTTTCGAGATTAATACTTCTCTGTGATTCTCTACCTATTTTCCTTATTTTGTGACGCCTAATGGTACTACTTGCCTTAATTAGATTATTAGTCTGATTTATGGGATTTAATTGACTTCTATACGGTCTGTGATTGATTTGTTTACCTTATTTGAATCCCAATCTGAATTGTTAACTGATTCTCCCCAATTTAGGGGTAGTTTCTCGGATTCTTTTGAACTATTTGGCCAAATTTAGCCCCCAATTAACTGGCCGATTGTATTTGCTTTCCTTATTTGTGAACTCTAATTTTCTTACCTGAATTGTTTTACTCTGCTAAGTGCTATATAAACTCTCATTCTAATTTCTTTATAAAGACGAACACACTCAAAAAGTTACACACACACACACTCTTACACACTCTCCATTACAATTCGTTCTGTTACTTGTGTTTATTGCACTGTCTAGCCGGCTGGAAGCCAAGGCTAGACTCTTGGATCCTATTTACTTCACCTTTCTGTTGTTATCTCTTATTGGTATATCTTCACTCCTATTATCATTCAATATTCTATAAAGTTAAACTTATGTGCTTTCCTATTTATTGCCCTCAATCAGAATGACTACTTGTGTGTAGTTAAACCCATGTCTTTCTTGTTTGTTGATTTTAATTAGCATGACTACTTCTGTGTAGTTAGACCTATGTCTTTCCTGTTTATTGCTTTTAATCAGCATGACTACTTCTGTTGCCATGTCCTATTTAGTGTTATGTAATCTGGCTGTTATCATATGCAATTAAACCTATGTGCTTCCTGTTTATGGCTCCTAATAAGCATGTCTATCTCTATTGTTATGTCATATTCAGTGATATGTAATCTGGTTGTTATAAGATGTCAACCTGCCTCTGCCTGCTTTATGTTTCTGTTAACTAGCATGCCCTTAACTCTTGTGAACTTGTCTTGTCCAATATGGCAATAGGGTTCATACACTCTAGCATGTTCCTATTTGATCCAGGATCATGGTCTATTGGTCTCCCACCTAGCATGCTTTCATTCTTGTCCTGTTTATGTGTTTATCCTAACAAGTCCTGATTAATGACTTCTATGATCAATCACTGTTACCTTTTCTGTGTAATTAGTACTCTATTCCCTGTTTAATACATGCTCACTTAGTAACTGCTACTAAATTAAGCCTACTTGGGCAATGTGAGATCCTGTTTGATTTGAGTGTAACTCTGTTCTATCTACTGTTTGATTACTGGAATACATGTTTGAACTCAAAGTGCTGAAGTGATTCTGTTTGTTCCCATTCACTTATAAAATTCAAACTGTTTTCCTAAATTCTCCCTTATTTTCATTTTTCAACTCCTACTCTTAGAATATCTAGGGTCCTGCCCCTCCAGTGTGAGCACTGCCTAGGAATTCATGAGACTCCTCCGAACTCTGACACACTGGGGTTGGCTCTTCTAAACTTTTTTTTTTACAAAAACTATTCTTTAGGTTCTGGTGTGAGCAGCCCGGGGTCCTTGAGGCCCTTGGGAAATTTGACACACCAGAAGCTTAGTTGTGTTATTCTGGACTACTGGTATACATCAAACTTGATTGAAGGCCTGGCTTCCAGGTTTACCTTTGGGCCTATCAAGGCTCCCTATAGTATAGTGATTTTCATTATGTAATTCATTGATACTGGTCTGTAATAATAATCTTTGTAAACAGATATGGGGTTATTAGTAAAAGCTGGGGGGATTTTATATATCTTTTATCATATCCGGGTAGAAACCATGTCCATAGGATGTTGTGATTATATTTATATGCATTAGAAACCATGTTCATAGGGTTTATCTCATTATGTTGAATTTTCATCCTAGAAATCCTGCTTCTAGGTCGTTTTCCATTCTGCATTAATAATCATGTTTTCAAAATCTCTATGTGTGCATTAGAAATTATGTTTCTAGGATCTTTTGTCACACTCGCTTGGCAGTTAATTGACACCTCTATTCGCTTAGACATCATGCCTATAGGAAGAACATATAAAAAATCAGTTTCATCACTTAACCATCATGCCTACAAGGAATAAGTATAAAAATAGTTTCAACGCTTAGATATCATGCTTATAGAGATAAATATGTAAAATCAGTTTCTGTGTCGTGAAGTAACTCTTGTGATCAATTTTCAGCACATAAACAACATGTCTATAGGGTCTAAATAGATAAAATCCGCCTGTTAAAAATCGATCATTGGCTTATAATTATGGTCTGATTAACGCTTAGATACCATGTCTATAGGATCCTGCCCCGTTATCACCTAGGCAAGCCTGTAGGTTAATTAAAGTTATGAAGTTTAAAATTGTATTTGTTTGACTGCTTATAAATGTTCCCAAATTCAGTAAGTGATAAAAGATCAGTAGGCAAACAGCTAGGTGCACACTGCTTCGCCTCAATGAAAATGCTGCATATTCTGTTTTGTGCTCATCTAGATATCCTGCTATAAGACCTTAAATAATTTAAACTACTTTGTCTGAATAGGCGTGCAATTGTTTGTTTATTTGTGAAGGTAAATGGGAATCTCCTAACTGCCCTTTATGTGATAGTCCAATTTGCTTTTTGTTTGACGCCTAGTTTTTCTCCTTTTAAGCACTATAGGGTGAGTCTAGAACCACCTTAATAGAGGTCCTAAACACCTCCATGGCCATAGCTAAGGGATGGGTAATGCACGCATAGGGTACGTATTCGATGCTATTAGAACGCTTAGATAATAATTAGGGGGGGGGGGGTAATTGGGTAGTAAATGATATGATGACATGTGCGCTAATGTTACGCATAACACCTCTATTTGAGGAATGTTTTCGAGTATTGCACAGAAGTGATCCTATAGGCTAATAAACCTAGGACCCCCTTGACTCCCGATTTTAAATGTTCTCTATTTGTTTTTCAAACTGTTTTATTTTTCTTTAAAGACTAATTCGCTTAAATTTTTGGCCCGGACCCACCGTTGTAGACCTCGAGGGGTGTCTAACACCTTCCCCTCAAGGTAATTTCGAGCCCTTACCCAATCTCTGGTAATGTAAACCGGTTTATGAGTTATTTGCTTTTAGGTGCCCTAACGCACCTTAAATCCGTTAGGCGGAGACTCTTCAAATTCCATACCCCTTCCCAAAAGAAAATGAGTTGTCCCAACAAAATATGTCGAAACCCAAACTCCGCGAGAAAAAAGGGAGCGCGACGGTGCTCATCTATTTGTTGACACTAGATCATTGGAATCGTTGTAGTTGCGTTATTATTGTTATCTTTAAATATTTTATGATATTACCGTTGA
Source organism: Nicotiana undulata (assembly GCA_005239495.1). Classification (NCBI taxonomy): domain Eukaryota; kingdom Viridiplantae; phylum Streptophyta; class Magnoliopsida; order Solanales; family Solanaceae; genus Nicotiana; species Nicotiana undulata. The sequence goes on from ML251971.1 coordinate 17,599, forward strand.
TGGGATTATTAAGTTCTGTTATTTGAGTTTTATTATTATTACGAAATTGTTGCGTGTTAGGCATCGTCACGATTTTGATGAGAGTTTGAGCCATGCCAATGTTGTTAACGATGCATTGATACATGCATGGGATTTGCATAGTCGTGATTGAGCGTATCAGTTCATATGCTCCTTCTATGCATATTGTTATATGTTTTGAGGTCACTAACCGGATACATGTTAATTTCATATTTATACTACACGTTTACATATTTTTGTGTAAATTTTGTTCCTGATACTAGCAGGACATGATTCGTGATGAGCTGCCATACTTGAACGCAGTTGTATTATTCCGTCTTAGTATTACCAGTTTCAGGGATATGTATTACTAGTATTCTCGCACTTGTTCTATGTTTAGCCTAATGTATTGACTTATTTTATGATTTTCTCTGTGAGGCTTGGTTATGAATTATCTTGCTCTTGTGTACTTTTTGTGTTGAATCACCTAACCGACGATGTTAGGTATCATCATAGGGATTTGGGCGTAACAGAGCGATATGTTAATTAGAGCCTCGAATTCGATCTACGGGAATGGAGAGTGTTTTCTCATTTATTAAAGATTATCAAACCAAATTACTTAGGCCAATAAGTTTCTGATTAAAAAAATAATAATAATAATTTGTAATGACACTTTGAGCAATAAGAATGAGCCATCATGATTCATGGACAAAACACGGAATGTACATTTAATTTCTAGACTTGACCTCTTGATAAGCTGTTGTCACAAGAACCTGTCCGCCTCTGGTTTTAAACTGATTTTTCTCCACACGCAGAATTCAGAAATCTCCTTCACCTCATCTCCCCCCCCTGTTACCCCTTTACAACTTGATCTGTTTTTTAAACACATAT
>ML251971.1:18526-34434 GCA_005239495.1 Nicotiana undulata
CCACCCCCACCCCAGTACCCCTTACCTTTTTAAACTTAAAATACTCCTCTTTCTTTTCCATAACACACATATTTTCACTTCCAACATATATCTATAAACACATTTCTATATTTTTTTTGTATAGAAGAATATTACCTTTAGCCTTTAGGGAAGCAATTTTTTTTCAAGAAAGAACCAACTCACTTTTAGAAACATAATTTCAAACGAGAAAAAAGAAAAAAATTTGGTGAATTTGGAGAGTAAAGTTTGTAGATAAGAAGGATTCTTCTCCCTTATTTTTGTGGAGTGGGTTGGTGTTATTTATAGGTAATGCATCAGAAGAAATCTGAAGTGCAAATTGGAAAAGAAAGCATTTGCAGCATCTCTTCCGATTTCAATCCTACAGCCCCCCTTGTTTCTTCTTCATCTTCTCTTTATCAGAAACACCCTTCAAATTCTCATAATTTCAACTCTGGTCCCCAACATTTGATTTTCTCATCTTCTCTGTCACCTGGATATCAGGATCATACTGCTATTCAAATTTTCATTGATAATGATAATAATGACACAATTTCCCATACCCCCACCACCCCCTCTACCACCAAAACCACACCACATAAAAGACCCCTTTTGGGATTTTCATCAAACAACCCTTCAAAATCTCTCATAAAGACTCCAACTTTATCCAATTCTCTTCACAAATATCAATTTTCCTCTCAACACCCGTGTAGAAAGTTGATCAATTTCCATTTCTACCCCTGCCATATTCGGCTCATACTCTTTCTTTCTCTTCTGTTCTTCTATTTCTTGGTTTCACGTCCGAAAAATTCTTTCTTTTTGGATTTTCTTTCTGCTTTTGCTTTTTCAGCAGCCCTTTTGTTTACAGTGAATTTAGCAATTCCAAGATTCCCCTCAATTCGTTTATTCTTGGCTAAGTCTTTGCCTCCAATAAAGATATTTTCATCAAAACAAGTGTCCAAGAATGGTTTACCAGTGTTTTGGTCAATAGGGTCAAGGGCAAGAATTGATAAAAAGGTAAATAGTTCAGGTTGTTATGTGAAGGCATACAGTAATGGTGATGTGTTTGAGGGGGAGTTTCATAAAGGGAAGTGTAGTGGAAGTGGAGTATATTACTATAACATGAGTGGGAAATATGAAGGGGATTGGGTTGATGGGAAATATGATGGTTATGGGGTTGAAACATGGGCAAGGGGGAGTAGATATAGGGGACAATATAGGCAAGGACTAAGGCATGGATTTGGGGTTTATAGGTTTTATACAGGTGATGTATATGATGGGGAATGGTCTAATGGACAAAGTCATGGTTGTGGAGTTCATACTTGTGAGGATGGGAGCAGGTATGTTGGTGAATTTAAGTGGGGAGTTAAGCATGGCCTTGGACATTACCACTTCAGGTAATTTGTAGTCATTGATGTTTTTCCCGTTGAAGTAATCTTATTGGATATGAGATGTTTCACAATGTCCATATGTGTTATATGCATAGTTATTGCTGTAAATTTGATTTTACTTATTGCTGTTTTGTGGGTAAGCAGATCATGTGACCTTGAAATTCTTATTAATTATTATCATGATTAGAGTATGACGATGATATTCGTTAAGCTTGTTGCTTTATGTCTCAATGGAGTGAAGGGTAACTTTTTTTCACTGTATAAATTTCTATTTGCATGGTTGTTCTTTTCTGAACTTAGGTGGTTTGTTAAAAGAAGCAGGAGAATAGTTAAATGATCATTTTGGTGTAATTGAAAGGGAACAACCTTTATATTTTACTTCTGAGTAGATAAAAAGATCACTTCTTTTCCCTTTGGAGAAACTAATTGCTGATACCGCATGTATGGTTCTAGAAGATGCATAATCAACTAAGTATAAGTCAAAGACAGAAAGAGCGCGACCATTTCAAGGAATAGCAATTGTTTGGCGACTTGAGGAAAAGCGACACTTGTAAATTCCACTTTTTGTAGGGTGTGTGTGCGCGTGTGTGAGTGAAGGCACATTTCCAGATTTCTTATAGCACCTGAAAAGCACCATGAAAAGAAAATACCTATAGAACATTGGGATACTTATACCATAGAAACGTCCGCGTCCACATTTCTTGACAATTAATTCCATTCTGTTAGTCTAAGAGATCCATGTTTTAAGTGTTGTATTTGGATCAAGCTGAACAGGTTGAAGTGGTCAGTTGAAACATCATAATTATTTGGAAGAGCTTCTTTCTCATTTTAGTGATTGTAAGTGCTTTAAAATTGTCATTGACTGTGGCTGTATGCCTATATCTGACGCTTGAAACTTTTGAGTTAGATATATTTATCACCAATAAAGCTGAAAAAACGAATAATTGAGACTTATGCATAGTTTTTATCTGAAGAACCGGTGGTAGAGTATGATCTGTTAACTGGTAGAGTGATGAAATGACATTTAAACTAAATGTAGAGTATTATATTTTTTTCCTGGCATTGACTTGATTTTATCTTTTGAATAAAGGAATGGAGATACTTATGCTGGAGAATATTTTGCTGATAAGATGCATGGTTTTGGAGTATATTGTTTTGCAAATGGGCATCGGTATGAAGGAGCGTGGCATGAGGGAAGGAGGCAAGGGCTTGGAATGTATACTTTTAGGAATGGGGAAACCCAGTCTGGTCATTGGCAAAATGGGGTCCTCGACATTCCAAGCACGCATAATACCTCCTATTCTGTATCTCTTGTTGCTGTTTACCACTCCAAAGTACTAAATGCTGTACAGGTATATGAGATATAGCAAAAGAGTAGTAGCATTACTTTTCTTGGCTGCTCACTTCTTTCGAAAAGGAAAATGCTGGTTTAATTTGACCAAAACGCTGGCTTCTTTTCCATGTTTCACTCAGGAGGCACGACGAGCAGCAGAGAGGGCCTACGATGTGACTAAGGTTGATGAGAGAGTGAACAGGGCAGTTGCAGCAGCCAACAGAGCAGCCAATGCAGCTAGAGTAGCTGCCGTGAAAGCTGTGCAAAAGCAAATGCATCATCGGAGGAACAGTGATGACCTTCCAATGTTCAACTGATTGTTATCAGTTTAAGCATGAAGTGGTCATCCATTTCCATTTTCACAGACCTTTTCGTCCTTAAAATACCCTCTTAATCACACCTTTTTGTTCATGATGACTCTCTTGTTATTACCTCTAGTGCCACAAGGGGAAGCTGGTCGTATAGTCCGCTAGAGTGTCGCCTCGTCTAAAGTTGGGCAAATCTTCAAGCTGCTGCATCATGGTCTTGTTAATGGTTTAAATGGAGGATGCTATCCGCTAGCTACCTTTTTCATTCAGCTGTTTTGTATATTTAGCTAGTAGTAAAATCTGAGTACTGGTGTCCAGATATAATCTCAACCCAGCGGGCATTTTGTGTATTAGTGACTTGAGAATTTGTGCTAGTGTCAATGAAACGGAAAAAGAAAAGAATATAGAAAACCTAGTCTTTGTGTCTTCCATGTTTTGTCGATGAGGGATTCGCCTGTGTCACATACATTTGGGACTTTTGCATTTATACCCGCTTTGCAAAAAAAATTGCAAGTGTACCCATTTTTCGCATAAACTTCAGGCATACGGGCCTAAAGTAGCAAAGGCAATCACACAAAACTTCAGCATTCTAGACTTTTTCTAAAATTTCAGTAGAAGTGCTGAAATTATTTAGTTCATTTGTAAAAAATTTAGCACTAAATAAGCTGAAGTTTTGTCTTGAATTAATTAGTTTTGTCATAAAGCTTTTTCAATAACTTCAGCAGAAGATGTTGAAGTTATTTAGTTCATTTGTAAAAATTTCAGCACTAAATAAGCTGAAATTTTGTCCTGGATTAATTAGTTTTGTCATAAAGCTTTTTTAAAAACTTCAGCGGGAGATGCTGAAGTTATTTAGTTCGTTTGTAAATATCCAGCATTAAATAAGCGCAAAGGCAATCACACAAAACTTCAACATTTGAGGCTTTTTCAAAAACTTTAGCGGGAGATGCTGAAGTTATTTAGTTCGTTTGTAAAAATTTCAGCACCAAATAAGCTGAAGTTTTTTTCTGGATTAATTAGTTTTGTCATAAAGCTTTTCAATAACTTCAGCAGAAGATGCTGAAGTTATTTAGTTCATTTGTAAAAACTTCAGCATTAAATAAGCTGAAATTTTGTCCTGGATTAATTAGTTTTGTCATAAAGCTTTTTCAAAAACTTCAGCGGGAGATGCTGAAGTTATTTAGTTCGTAAAAACTTCAGCACTAAATAAGCTGAAGTTTTGTCCTGAATTCATTAGTTTTGTCATAAAGCTTTTTCAAAAACTTCAGCGGGAGATGCTGAAGTTATTTAGTTTATTTGTAAAAACTTCAGCACTAGATAAACTGAAGTTTTGTCCTGGATTCATTAGTTTTGCAATAAAGTTTTTTTCAAAAATTTCAGCAGAAGATGCTACAGTTATTTAGTTCATTCGTAAAAACTTCAGCACTAAATATGAAGTTTTGCACAAGTATCAGGAAGGCGGCGCCTGAAGTTGTAAAAATTAAGGTATAGGTTAAATAATCTATATCTATATTAGTATAAAAATGGGAAGCCTTAAACTAAAAAGTTGAAAGACTAAATTACCCCTTTAATATGTATATTTATATTTAATAAATAGATAAATAATTATATTACAATTCAAAAGAGCCAATTACCGAAAAGCCACCATATAGGGTAACCATACAAGATAGAGAGATATGTTTGATACAAAACAACGCAAACACCGTTTGCAAAAGGATTCGAAGACATTTCCTTGTAAGTGCTCATTGAGAACTTCCAATGGAATAAGTCAATTTTGTCAAGACATCACTAAGTGAAAAGATAAAATAAAAAAATTTGTTTGAAGCCAAATGGCTTGCTCCATTCATATCAACACTTAGCCCCTAAAGCCTACAAAACAAATGGAGGTAGTACTAGTTCAAACAGAATTTGAAGCAAATCAAGGTTATTCATTGGCTGAATACATAGTATGATTTATGAACTTCCATCAGCAAATTGCTGAGAAATTACCATCAACCACTATTTGAAATGCTTAAGTACGTCGATTTTAAATATCAAACAATAACAAGAATGGTGAATAGAAAGCAAGGAATTAACCTATAGAAGAAATCCCTCATTACTTCTTTCACACTATTTTGCCAAGAAATCTGCTTAATCACACAATCACTTATAGAGAGATTGGAAGAACTTGACGTGGAAACAAAAATCAGGTTCATTTCTTTGACTCAACTTTTTTATTTTGCTATCAATTTGAAAATTAATCTTCAATTTGAGATGCACGAAGTATTTATCTTCTTCAATTTAATTATGGTACTAATGGATACTTTCATAATGGTTTTTATTTTCTATTAGTATTTTTGTGGAGTAAAAAATGTCTAACTGATATTTTAATTAGAGTATCTCTTAAAAAGATTTACGATTGTAGTGAAAAAGAAAAGGCAAATAAACATAATTAATGAAGTACATTAGTAACGTGTTTTGCTGAAGTTGGTAAAACATTAACACTTTGCTCAAATAGAAAATTATATCCCTATATTTGACGTAATAAAATAATACCTTAAATAAATAATAATTATAATAATAATATAACAACTATAATAACAATAAGAAGAAGAATAATTATAACAATAATAATAACAACAACAACAACAACAACAATAATAATAACAGCAACAATAATAACAACAACAATAATAATAATAACAATAATAAAATGAATAATAACAATAATAATAACTACAACAACAACAACAACAACAACAACAACAACAACAATAATAATAATAATAATAATAATAATATATCAGTATGTTATATGCAAAAACATGTTAATTGTATATACTTTTGTGACTATCGAATATATATAGATTTAGCCAGAGGCTAAAAGTGATCTATACCCTGTTCTAAAGAATACAAATGAAAAGAGAAAATGATCCGCAACCGAGTTCTTAAATTGCTTTGGACGAACAATTTCACTATTTGCCAAACAAATTTGTTGGCATTCTTAATAATGTAAATATGGTCAAAGTAAGATTATTATAGTTAGTTAATTTCAAGTCCAAAGTATTTGGAAACATAATATAAAAGATATTATGGTTATGTTACATATTTTTTGTAAAAGATTGACATGAAAACACAATAGTGTAATTCGATTGTATCTCATGTTTGAAAAATTCCTAGAGAAATATTTTTAGTATATAAATTTAATATCAATAATTAATAGGATACAACGTGCACGTTTCGAAAAACTAGTATTAAAAATATGGGTATAGATTAAATGGGGGCAACCAAATAGGGAGCCCCGCGCAATTTTTACCATACATTCAGCTTAGGAACTCAGTGTCCTCGCTGAGGTTCGTCCTATCACAGTTCAAGGTTGCACGCGGAGTGGTTATGATACCATATGTAGCAGTCCAACCTACTAGTGATATTGTCCACTTTGGGCAGATTGCTCAAGCGAGAAAATAAGGAATGATATGACAGTTCATGGAGTACATTATCTTCTTGAAGGCCATCAGAATTCAAATTAAATAAAAAGCAATAGCGCGAACAGCCTAAACAAGAATAATTCACCTTCTGGAAAGTAACCAGGAATGAACATTTGATGAGTCTAGGAATAGTTTTCAGATGTTAACAAAAAATCAAAGATTTCATAACACCAGCACATTCTTTTAGATAATAAAAACATCAGGACAAAATGCAGATCACTACTGGCAAGATGAGGCATTTAATACAAGCTCACGCGTCGCATTAAACAGTGAAAGTATCTCCAAATTAAATACCAGAAGAACTAAACTGGGCCTCTAACTCTCTGTCTGCTCCCTAAGCCTTCGAATGGTGCTCCTAACAGTTACAGCGCTCGCAGTGCTGCAAAAGAAGCGAAGTCATTAGTACTTCAAAGCTTGCTTAACACAAGAAACATAGAAGCAATCAGTTCAGATAAAAATTACTTCAATGTGTAGGCACCCCCTGCTTTGACCTTGCCACAATCTTTGCAACCCCAAATACCAACAGCCTTCCTCTTCACAGCGTACTACAATGCCAGAATCTAATTAACATTATTATCAATGCAACTATGAATACACGGTCCAGAAAACTATCAAATAACATATAAGCAAAGCTGTACCTTTCCACAGAACTCACAGAAATACTTGCTGTGCTGACTGACCTCCATCTTCTTAATCTGCTTCCTCAAACTAGCACCATAACGGGTACCTGAAAGAACACAACGTTATACCAAGCCATGAATTAGATGTAGAATACATGCAGATATGGAAACTATGTTTTTACAGCAAACTGTAAGAGAATTCGGATTGTGGTCTCCAATGCATGGTTAAGGACTAATCTATATGCAATTTGGTGAAAATCCATGTTTATCAGCACTGAGCCTCAACTCCGAAATTTCAATTCTCTTAAACATATTTAACTTTCCATAATGACATAAGTACAATAGCATTTTAGAGACATACCATACTTCCCGACAATACCGGCCTTCTTGGTTCTCTTGGTCTACATATATCAGGAAAATGTTGTTTAACAAGTATATCAAACTAAAACGAGAAGGAAAGAATATAATGCAGATATCAGAGCAGTGTTTCCAAAACAATGTATTGAAACACTACATGCTAAGACATCAAATTTACTGGAAAAACATTAGCAACCCGTGATACCGACGGTTTGAGTCTTTGACAAATCTTTCCAACTCAGTAAACTGTTCCACCCACGCAACAACAAAATACAAAGCCATGCCCATAATTTATAAGCCTCTCCTTCCCCATAACCTTTTCCAAACACAAGCAATCCAAGGTATAACAGCTAATGTCATTGGAAAACTGTACACAATCTTTTTCCAACAATCCTGATTACATGTTGGAACCGTAGCCTGTTTGGCCAAGATTTTTTTGGGGCCAAAAGTGCTTTTTTTTTTTTTGCCAAAAGCACTTTTGGTTTTTGGCCAAGCTTTTGGAAGTAAAAAAAGTGCTTTTGAGGAGAAGCAGAAGCAGTTTTAGAGAAGCAGAAAAAAGTAGCTTCTCTCCAAAAGCACTTCTCTGAGAAGCATTTTTGAGAAAAATACACTTAGAAGCAGTTTTCAAAAGCTTGGCCAAACACTAATTACTGCTTAAAAGTGCTTTTCAAATTAATTATCCAAACACAAACTACTTCTCACCAAAAGCACTTTTTTTAAAAGTACTTTTAAGAAAAGTACTTCTCAAAATAAGCTGATTTTAGAAGCTTGGCCAAACGGGCTACCAATCACCATAAAGGAATTTAAACATTGAAGACATGATTGAGCCTCCACTAAATGATTTCGAGTCCCCACACATTAAATATATAACAGGTGGACTAGCGTGAGGACCAACTATGTACAAAAATTGAAACAATATCAAGATGCATCACAAGCCGGATCCTAGCTATATTTCTCTCAAGAAAAAACCCCAGTTGGCATCTCAAACTAAGTTAACTTGGTAGAAACTTTTGATGAAGAGTTAACTTGGTAGAAACTTATGCTCTCCCGGTGTTTATACCAAACCAATAGATGCATGATATGTGTTTGTATATGGATTTCTTTTACTTAACCATTGTTAATTAATGCATATTATCTCTTTATCAAATCACTTCGTGGTAAGTTGATAAGCTTCGATGTACACCGAGTACGGGTAAGTTCTACCGTCTAATTTCCATATCTCGTAGCAGTTTCCATACGCTCATCCACATTTCTAATTGACTTCTTTATTAGTCAATCAAATCAATGTCAATCAACTACATCTCAAGCCAAAACTAACAATGTACTCCCTCTATTCTAATTTAAATGAAATAGTTTGAATCGGCACTATTCCCCGTGGAGAGAGGGTTGCATCAAGGATCATCTCTTAGCCCATTTTTATTTGTCCTGGCGATGGATATGTTGACGCGACACATTCAAGGAGAGGTGTCATGGTGTATGTCATAATACTGATTGATGAGAAAAGGACGAAGACAAAATACTTGGAGTGTAAGTTTAGTGTTGGGGCTCATGAAGCAGAAGTGGACGTGAAGCTGGATACACAAGTCATCCCCAGGAGAAATAGTTTCAAATATCTCGGAACTGTGATACAACGTATCGGGGAGATCGACGAGGATGTCGTACACCGAATTGGAGCGGGATTGATGAAATAGAGGCTCGCCTCTGGTGTTTTGTGTGACAAGAATATGCCAGGGCAAGTTCTATAAAGCGGTAGATAGACCCGGCCATGTTTTAAGGAGACGAGCGTTGGCCAGTCAAGAAATCTCATGTTCAGAAGTTGAAAGTAGTGAAAATGAGAATGTTGAGATGGATGTGTGGACATACCGGGACAGATAATATTAGGAATGAGTATACTAGGGACAAGGTGTGTGTAGCTCCTATAGAAGATAAGTTGCGGAGATCGAGGCTGAGATGGTTTGGGCATGTGAATAGAAGAGACTCTGATGCCCCGGTTAGGAGGTGTGAGAGGTTGACCATGGCAGGTCAGAACAGGGGTAGAGGGAGGCTTAAGAAGTCCTGGGGTGAGGTGATTAGGCATGGCATGACGCTACTTCAGCTTACCCAAGACATGACCCTCGATAGGAGGGTGTGGAGGTCGAGGATTAGGATTGTGAGTTGACATGCAGTCTAGAGTTTCGTCTAGGCATCCCAGTAGCATTAGTCCTAGACTTGTATTTTTCTATGCCTAGCCCTTTGCTATTTCATAATTTATTTTTATACTGTCGTATTCTTAGATATTTGTTGTAGCACGTATCTTCATTTGTTCCTACGTCTACTTACCTGGTTGTTGCTACTGTTTGTTTATTGCTTCATTTTTACTTCTTTTGAGCCGAGGGTCCTTCGAAAACAGCGTCTCTACCTTCAGTAGGTAGGAGTAAGGTCCGCGTACACTCCACCCTCCCCAGACCCCACTTCACTGGGCTTGTTGTTGTTATTGTTTGAATCGGCACGGAATTTAAAACGGAAATGAATACTTTTGAAATTTGTGTTCTAAAACATATCATAACATTTGTGTGGCTATAAAACTTTTAAAAGTTATGGTCTAAACATGCCATAATATTTGTGTGGTTATAAAAGCATCACCTTAAAATGAAAAGTATAAAAGTTAATTGTTTCAAAGCTTAAAAGTGTTATCTTTTCTAAACGAGCTTAAAAAAAAGGTGTGCCAGATAAACTGGAAGAGAAGAAGTATTTCCACAATCAGTCAATCAATTACGCATCGATCCCGAACTAATAAGGCATTACTTTCAAATTCATCACAATTTGACTAGTTTTGATACTGATCGCATCGCGACACTGAAGTATCATTTAAAATGATAAGCCCATTGCACCTTCAACGATTTGTCATTTATTTATACTCGTAGAAATGAACCAGTTCAAACTTCGAAGTTCTGAAATTCTTGGTAAAATATGAGTGGTTCACAAAATCATAACAGTAATGATTTTGACGAGTATTTCTAAAGATCTACAAAAATTACTAAGTCTGAATTTGCTTGTAGAAGTGTAAAAGAGAGATTACCATTTTGACGAGTTACAGTAGTACCCTGAGAGAGACGCAGCAACGGAACCAAACCCTAGAATCCGATACGAAAGGATCTGTTAAATTCGAGTGTGATTTGCCCTAAAGCCCAGTGTCATATTTCAGGCCCATTTACCAATTATTCCTTATTGGCCAGTTTGTTGGATAAAATTCACCTATAGCCACTTTTCAACACTTAGTAATTGAAAATTAGTCACTTCATAGACGCCGATAAAATTTTAGTATACTATCATGATTTTTCACCTCTGGAATTTTAAAACTAAAGGGAAGTGACTATATTTAGCTAAAATGTGGCTACCCCATGCTATCACTATGATAGTTTGTTTGTGCTTTAAAAAAGATACGGAAAAGGTCCAAATATGCCCGTGAACTATTTGAAATAGGATAAATATGTCTGTCGTTAATAGTTTAGCCCAAATATGCCCAAACAGTTCAATAGTTGTGCGAATTTGCCCTTTTTTAACAGAAACAGTATTTTTTTTAATTAATTAAAATCAATATATTTTTTTTCTAAAGCAATTTTCTAAAAGTTTTTTTTACTAAAAACTGAAGAAAAAAAGGGAAATATTTTTTTTCCAGATTTTACAAAAGAACTAAAAAGTATTTTCTAAAACAATATTTTTATAAAAACAGAAATAAAATCTAAAAAGCAATTTTCTAAAGCAATGTTTTTGTAAAAACTGAATTTATATTTACTAAAAACTGGGAAAACGAAAAAAAAATTGCTTTAAAAATACTGAAAAATTATTTTCTAAAACAATGATTTTTGTAAATTCTAGAAAAAAAACTGAAAGCAATTTTCTAAAGCGGTAAAAACTAGAAAAAAATTGAATTTTTTTTAAACTAAAAACTGATAAAAAGAAAATATTTGTTTTTTTTCAGTTTTACAAAAACATTGCTTTAGAAAATTGATTTTCAATTTTTTTTTTTAGTTTTTACAAAAACACTTGTTTTAGAAATTATTTTTCAATTTTTTTAAAGCGATATTTTTCAAAAAGCTGGAAAAAAAATGTTTTGATTTTAATTAATTAAAAAAAGAAAAGAAAAAATATTGTTTCCGTTAAAAAGGGCAAATTTGCACAACTATTGGACGGTTTGGGTATATTTGGGCCAAACTATTAACGACGGGCATATTTGTACTATTTCAAATAGTTCACGGGCATATTTAAACCTTTTCCGAAAAATATATTATGTTGCTAGATTATTGAAACAAAATTTCAAAAGAATTATTAGGTTGAAATAAATAATAGTAATTAAATCATTCACAAAGGACCCAAAGTGAATATATGCTACCGATATGTATATAGGATTCAAGGAAGGATCAGACAATATTAAGTTTATTTTATGCAGGCAATATTGTCTTATAGTTGTGCAATAGAATTTAAATCCTTAATTTGCTCGCCATAAAGCGATCACTCTTATTGTTGTGCTAAAATTTGTCAATCATAAAGGTCTACTAGTGTATTTGCCCTCGTTTTGCGCGGTTATTAAATCTTTTTTACAAATAACTCTTTTTTAATATGCAAATCTTATAAGAAAAGGTCTCTAACCATACAAAAGGAAAATAATAAAAACAAAGCAATTCCTTTTCAAACAGCAACACTAAATAATTTGCTTCTTGAATCGACAACACCAATTATCCACCTTCACCCGAGTGCTTCTTTCTTTTCACATTGATAGAGTTTCACATTCTACTAAGGAAAAAAATTCAAAAATACTTGCATTGATCAACTAATGCAAAACATACTAAAAATATGAATACATATAGACATTAATACATATCAATTTTATATTTTAACAAATGCTCAATTATAGAGGAAGGGGAGAATAACCAAATAATAAGGCAGAAATCTACCAAAGTACTTAAAAAAAGAACATGACCGGTTAGTAAACATGTTTAAAACCTAAAATAAGTATTTTAATTTTATGGAAGTCTTTTGGACGAAAAATTAAAGTGCCATATAATTTTATAAAATAAAAAAGATTTTTTAAAATTTTAGTAAAAATAGATAGATGGAGTTTTCGACCTAAAACTATAAACATATAGGATTATTAAATGTGTATACAGGAAGTTACTAAATATTGTAGGGTTAAAGACTAATTCCATAAAAAGAGTAATGTTATAATTTTTTATAAGCAAATAATGTTTATTAATCAACCATTTTTACACGATTTTATCATCTTTTCTCTCTTTTCATGATTCTCTTATAACACTATATAAACTTTTTTTACAGCAAAATATGAGTGTACATCTCTATGAATCCTCTAATTCTTTCTTTCGATAGTAAGTAAATTTAAGGGCCTTTTGAGCTTGATCTTGAATCTATATTTGTTGCCACAAACGACAATCTTGTTCTTGAGCTTGAGCTTGATTTCTTGAACTTGAACTTGATTTGTTCTTCGTTCTTGAGCTTGAACTTGATTTGTTCTTCGTTCTTGAGCTCGAACTTGATTTGTTCTTCGTTATTGAGCTTGAACTTGAAATTTGTGGAGGAATTTATTGTGTTTGATCCACGAGTTCTTTCTTGCTTCTTGTTATAACTTCTGGTATCTTTTCTGGGTTATGAATACCCATATTATAGTTGTGGAAGGAAGGAGTTATGATAAGAACAAACTCTTTCCGATCAATAAAATTGAAGTGTGATAAGGCCGCACTTGATTAGCCAGAACGTGTCACTTGTACATGTGGCGTGATTTCAATGGCCTTTTAATTTGATTTGGCATGCCTTGTCATTTTGACGCGTGGCATGATCCTATTGGATCTGCCACTTTCTTGACGTGTCACGTCATATGACACGTGGCACCAAACTGGGCCTCTAGAAAGATGACATCTTGGGCTTAATGAAGTGGGATCATCACTTTAGCCCAATTAAATGGGCTAGCCAAATAGATTAATACTTATTTATTTAATCCATATATATATTAGATTTATATAATTAATCTAATTATATTAGCCCATAATATTTATTTGGACCAAAATGTATTTAATTTAAGATCAAATCCAATTTTTTTATGAATTTAAATCTAATAAAAAATTTATTGCCTACAAATACCCCATACTTCAGGACTAGTTTGGAGGTAGATGTACTATACTTTGAGGACTAGGCTTGAAGTAATAGTAAATACGTCCATTTTCTTCTTCTTGTACTACAACATATCCCATGGGTACGTATGTGATTCTACTGTTATTTAGCTTCAAAATAATTTCAATTGACTAGCATTCCTTTAGCAATATGATTTCCCCTTTTCCAATCTTGTCTGTCATAGTATTAGGATTTGCATGGATATTGGAAATCCTTCTTGAGGTCAAATAGTAATTGCCAAGCTATTACCGACAGACATGAACGTCGTTCCTAACAAGTCCAAATCCTTCTCAAGAACTAATTGTAGAATTCCCACATCGGAATAAATTCCCTTACAACTGCCTTTCACTCCCTATATAAACCCATGCGCACATCTTTGTTTGGCATCGATTCTCATATTTGCAAGCTATTTGAGTCTAGTTTTGTGGACTCGGAAGCATTGATATGAAGGTAATTTTTTTTGCTATCTTTAGTTTTCATTGTTTTTATTTTCTAGGTCACACAAAAAGGGTGTGTTCTTGTTTAACGAGATGATCCATGCATGAAGAAGACAATCTTGGGTGTGTGAGGGGATGAATACTCATCCTTGCTCGAATATCGGAGAGATTACTTACAATGTGGCTTGACTATCGAACAAATTACTCTCAATGTGGCTCAACTATCAGAGAGATTACTCTCAAAATGACCCGACTATCGGAGAGATTACTCTCAATATGGCTTGACTATCAGAGAGATTACTCCCAAAATGACCCAACTATCGGAGAGATTACTCTCAATGTGGCTCGATATCTGAGAGATTACTCTCAATGTGGCCCGACTATCGGAGAGATTACTCTCAATGTGGCTCGACTATCAGAGAGATCACTCTAAAAAATGAGCCGACTATCAGAGAGATTACTCTTAATGTGGCTCGACTATCGGAGAGATTACTCTCAAAATGGCCCGACTATCGAAAATTTTACTCTCGATGTGGCCCGACTATCAGAGAGATTACTCTCTGTGTGGACCGACTATAGGAGACATTTTCATCCATTTAGACCTTTGTGCCTATTCTAATATTGTTGATTTGGACTTTGATGACCTTTTTTTTTTGCAGCCCGAAGAGATGACAAATTTCAGAGACTATACTTCACCTTCCTCCAAACTTAGATATCTCGTAATCGATACTGAAGATGGCACAAAACAAACCAAGCTTTTGGTTCACACCCCACAAGCTCGCCGGTATGCAGCCTCGTGGCCTTCTTTCAGGAATTCCCTTCATGTAGAAAATCGTACCTTGGAGCACAAGTCTACTTCTAATCCATTTTCCAATATGTGCTCTCTCCAAGCGCCAATCCATCGCCACGTAAACATTGCTATCACCCTTCCAAACTTAGGGCGTTGCATAATTCAAGGCGAAGTACGTTGGGGAAACACAACAACAATTGAGGGCGAGTATTGTCATATTCCAGGATAGTGGGAATGGGTTGAAGTTGTACTTGGTGGAAGCCAACAAACCCTGAGTATAACAAAGATTACGATGTTGTCTATGCCTCACTTTTCACTTATGATTGGAACTCAAATATTTTGCAAGCATTTTGTGAGGCTTGGTTGGAGACGATCAACTTGAGGATGATGAAGGTTGGACGTTGATGACTCGTTGTAGGCACCACAAAAGGAGCCCACGAAAAGGATCAATGGAACAACCAACAAGGAAAATAACGGTGAAAAGACCAAGACGATGGAATCCACTTAAGCATTTAAAGAAAGCAAAAGTGGAGGTGCACCACCCTCAAAAGCCATGACATCCAGTGACCTTGGAGGATTTCAAGAAGTTAATGCGTGCGAGAAAAAGGTTACGTTCACAAATGATGATCTTCTACTCTATTATTCTCTAGTAATTCTTCATCTTTACCTTCCTTAAAACTACATAATTCGTCTGGACTGAATGAGATAAATGTGATAGAGACTTGGTTTGCGCTTGCTTTCTCATCTTCAAGCACGATCTTCTTTTCACGAGCCAAGTCCATAACTTTGTCCTTGAAGACAAAGCACTTCTCCAGAGGGTGGATCACAAGTCGATGATATTTACAGTAATTTGGGTCATCAGTTTTCCCAACTTCATTTGGCCGCTTCATCTCCGAAAACTCAATGAGATTTAACTCGAGGTGTTCTTCAAAAATGGATGGCACATCAGAATCCAGAAATGGGTACACTTTCTCTTGCATTTCTTGAAAAAATAGGCTTACCTAGTCATCTAGACTAGGTGCCGTCACGAGACCCAGTCGGAGGGA
>ML251975.1:18986-32511 GCA_005239495.1 Nicotiana undulata
GTTCATAGATTAAATAAGTAGAGGAGGGGGTAAGAGAGAGGGGGAGAGGAGGGGGGGGGTGGGGGGGGGGGGGGGAGTGCCCACATTACAATTACAAATCTAACACACTTTAAATAGCAAAGAGATGAATGGAATCTAATGCCCCATTCACAAAAAAAGAAGAAAAGGCCCACCCATTAGAAAAATACGAAATCCAATATAGTCAGCACAGGCACACCTATCTCTTCTCCATGTTTGCTGTCCCCTTCCAACTCCCCAACTTACACTATAGACAATCCCTACTTGAATTTTCTTATTATCTCATTCACATTGGAGTAACAATCTTTGCTAATCTAGAATCAGATGCCACCAAAATAAGTTCCTCTGAATCTTACTTTGCCACTTTTACTTCTAAAAGCAGCTGTAATAAAGTTTTTGATGATTTTAAGTTCCATGCGCTGATCCTGTAACAAATATTAACATAATTATATTGATTAAAATTTAGTTGTAATAAGTATTCGTTTATAATTGTAAGTGACTTGTCATAATATGTTAAATCACAGTCAAATGAAGCATTCCGATATCGAACTCATGATCTGAATCTAGTATTTTCGACAAGGGGTATAAATTTATTTATAAAAATTCACTGAAATTAAAAAAATACAGTAGTAAATATGAACCTATCATTCTTATAATACAACAAGTTTAATGTGTAGAACCTTAAAAGTTGAACCCTTAGGGGTCGTTTGATTGGGAAATAAGTTATCCTAGGGTTAATTATCCCGGGATTGTTATCCCACCCTCCTATAGGGATAAAAGTAATACTAAAATCCCGAGATAATTAATCTCCGGATTAGTTATACCGCGAATTTATCCCCACCAAACGTGGGAAGAACTCATTTTAAATTTAATTCTGGGATTAATTATCCTTTTTCTCTCTTACCAAATGAACTCTTAGAACTTAAATCTTAAATACGCCTCTTAGTTAAATTACATTATCAGGCTAAACATATGTTATACAGTCAGTATTATGACTTTAAAATCCATTATAGATAAGGAACACAATGTCATTTCATTTTGGTTGATAAGGTGCACAATGTCATTTCATTTTGTGATGTCCCATTGTCTGATTAAAACATACGCACCCAAATCACTGTCGATTTGCAATGATTTATGATAATCAAACATCTAAATTATTTGACTTTATTGTACACAAGAGAGCCATTCTTGAATTTAACAAAGAATTTTCCACCCTGTCAAAAGAGAGAGAGGATTAGAGAAGGCACTAGATGAGAAGCTTGTGTGGAATTTTGTTTCCTTCTTAGGATAAGAAAGAAGATATAAAAAATAAAATCTAGACAAAAAACCATAAAGTAGTGGCTGCAATTTGCTCATAACTTCTCTTGTTACCCCACCACCTTAACCAATCACATTCACTCTCTCTTTATCCTCCCTCCCCCCCCCCCCCTCTCTCTCTAAAACTTATTTTTATTTTTTGTAGTAACTTGTTCAGAATAACATAATATCATTCAAGAATTGAGAGAATTAAGTTCTTGTACGTACATATGTAACATATAGGGAGGAAGTTATAAAAAATAGGTTCTTTACTAAATACTTCCTATAAAGTTCACTTTTTTTTGTTGATTATGGTTTGTAATCATTATCTCCCTAGTGAAAGCTACAGGGGGCAGTGAAAAAAGAGATAAGATTAATCCCATTATTCTTCTATCCAAGACATAGAGAGAAAAAAACATAGAGAAAGAAAGAAAGAGAGTGAGAGTTGTGGTTGGTGTTGAGGTTGAGGTTGTTGAAGATGTCAGGTGGTGGTGGTTGTAGCATAGTATGGTTTAGAAGAGATCTGAGAGTAGAAGATAATCCAGCTTTAGCTGCAGGGGTAAGAGCAGGAGCAGTAATAGCTGTATTTATATGGGCTCCTGAAGAAGAAGGTCATTATTATCCTGGTAGAGTTTCAAGATGGTGGCTTAAGCAAAGTTTAGCTCACCTTGATTCTTTTTTAAAGAGTCTTGGCACTTCTCTTGTTACTAAAAGATCTACTGATAGTATTTCTTCTCTTCTTGAACTTGTCAAATCTACTGGTGCTACTCAGCTTTTCTTCAATCATTTATATGGTCAGTTCTGTTTCTCTACAAAAACAAGAATTAATTCCCTTTTATAGTATTTGGTTATTCTGTTTGACTTGATTGTTCTTTTCCTATTTTTTATGTTGTTTTGGGATGGCTTTAATAAATTATTGGCATATACTTTTCTAATTAACTAATGAAATTTAGGTATAGTGCTTTGTTTATGCTCAGTCCTCAGTGCTTGTATCAGAATCACAGTAATCTGGATTTGTTGTACTAAACCTAATGCATATCCTTATTATTTGATATGCGTAATAGAAACAGAAAGGGTATTGCTAATTGCTAAACATTTGATATGATGATAATTGAATGGTAAATTGCTAATAGCAATGGATGGCTTTTATTTTAGGCATCTCATTTCAGTAGCAGGAGTAGAATACAGCCATTTTCATCCACTACTGCCTTATCCTGACCATTACATATACTTCTTTTGCTTTAGATCCAATTTCACTTGTTAGAGATCATCGCGCAAAAGAAGTGTTAACAGCTCAAGGTATATCTGTACGCTCCTTTAATGCCGATTTGCTCTATGAACCATGGGAAGTTAATGATGAAGAAGGTCGCCCGTTCACAACATTTTCTGCTTTTTGGGAAAGATGTCTTAGCATGCCATATGATCCTGAAGCTCCACTTCTCCCACCTAAAAGGATTATACCTGGTTTGTTCTCATTTTGAGTTTCTCCTATCTCTTATTGGCTTTCAGGATAAAATTTCTGCTCTTGTTTGTACATATTCTGGTTAAAAGATGGTGCTTTTGCTTATTGTTATATTCCATCAATGAAGTATACAAATAGGGAGATCTCTCTCGAGGTAATAGATATATTAACTGCCAGATTAAAGTAATGCCATTCCACTGTAATGATCCTGTAGATGTTGGGGCTCTAAGCTCCTAGAATCACTACATTGGGGCATAAGGTGACTCTGAACATGTAGATGTTCGAGCTGTCATTAATAAGCTAAGGATCGAAACAAATTCCTACGATTGTGTTAATGCACTTATAAGAGTACTGGTTTAGAGTTTACCTTTTTTTTCACATTTGGTGATTTGCAAACTTCCAGGTGATGCATCAAGATGTCCTTCGGACAACTTGGTATTTGAAGATGAATCAGAGAAAGGAAGCAATGCACTGCTTGCTCGGGCGTGGTCACCAGGGTGGAGCAATGCTGATAAAGCACTAACTACTTTTGTTAATGGACCATTACTTGAATACTCACAGAACCGCAGGAAAGCTGATAGTGCGACGACTTCCTTTCTGTCTCCACATTTACACTTTGGGGAAGTCAGTGTTCGTAAGGTATTCCATTTTGTTCGCATCAAGCAAGTTCTCTGGGCCAATGAAGGGAATAAAGCTGGTGAAGAGAGTGTCAATTTGTTCCTCAAGTCCATTGGGCTTAGGGAATACTCCAGATACATGAGTTTTAATCATCCTTATAGCCACGAAAGGCCTCTGCTTGGTCACCTTAGGTACTTTCCGTGGGTAGTGGATGAGGGCTATTTTAAGGCGTGGAGGCAAGGTAGAACAGGTTATCCTTTGGTTGATGCTGGTATGAGAGAGCTATGGGCAACGGGCTGGCTACATGATCGTATCAGAGTCGTGGTATCTAGTTTCTTTGTGAAAGTTCTGCAGCTTCCGTGGAGGTGGGGAATGAAGTATTTTTGGGACACATTGTTGGATGCAGATCTTGAGAGTGATGCTCTTGGTTGGCAATATATCTCTGGTACCCTACCTGATGGTCGTGAGTTTGATCGGATTGATAATCCACAGGTATGTCGCGGTAATCTGTTTTAGGGAGAATCTCTTCTCTCAGTTAAAATTTCAAAACTTCAAACATAGCATACCGACTCACCAGTTATAGACAATTCATCCTATCATGGACAATTCTAACAGCTCCAGGACTAGTCTATGCTTATGAATATTTAAAGCGTTCCACGTTATGGTCATTGTAATTTCCAGATTGTAAGTTAGTTCCAAGGCACTGACTTGCTAGTAGACATTCCATGAACATCTCATGGGCGTCAATCGATCTTCTTGCTTTGGCATTCAACAATCACAAAGTGCTAAAGCTAAGACGGAATGTGTCTATGAGCGCAAAATTGCAAGTTGTGATTTTTTTCATATCCTGAGATATTAGTACAGTGCTTGAGAGATTCTTTTGGTATTGAATTGAATTGAATTGAAGTTTGAATTTCTATCTATAATGCACAACTAACCTAAAGAAAGACTGGTGAGAAATGAATGGGACAGACTTCAGTTTAACTGTGTATCATTTCTTTTGTTTTCCTTTCTTGTTTTTGATGTAAAACAAAAGAGAGACTGCAGTTTTTACTCTCTATTTGAACCTGTCGTTCTCTTTCGTGCAGTTTGTAGGATACAAGTGCGATCCTCATGGGGAATATGTGCGGCGGTGGCTTCCTGAACTGTCTAGGCTGCCTACTGAATGGATACACCACCCGTGGAATGCACCAGAATCTGTACTTGAAGCTGCTGGCGTTGAGCTGGGTTCCAATTATCCTCTTCCCATCGTCGAAATTGATGCAGCAAAAGTAAGACTAGAACAAGCCCTATCACAAATGTGGCAGCACGAAGCAGCTTCACGAGCTGCAATTGAGAATGGTATGGAAGAAGGTCATGGCGACTCTGCTGACTCCCTGATAGCATTCCCTCAAGCCATGCATATGGAAATGGACCACGAACCAGTGAGGAACAACCAACCCGTTATAGTTACTGTTCGACGCTATGAAGATCAGATGGTCCCAAGCATGACATTGTCTTTGTTCAGAGCTGATGATGAAGAAACCTCTGTGGATATCAGAAATTCAGTAGTGGAAAGTAGAGCAGAAGTTCCAAACGATGTCAATGTAACTGAAGATCTTAGGAGAGACACACTTGACCAAGCCGTCACACAACCAGCTCGAACCAACCCCACTCCTCCACATTTTAATTTTGTGGTTGGTAGGAGAAACTCTGAAGATTCGACAGCAGAATCTTCCAGTAGTACAAGAGAAAGGGATGGAGGTGTAGTTCCCGTATGGTCTCCCTCAAATACTAATTATTCCGACCAATATGTTGGTGATGACAATGGTATTGGGACCAGTTCATCTTACTTGCAAAGGCATCCACAATCTCACCAGCTAATGAATTGGCAGCGGCTTTCTCAAACAGGGTAAGATACTTAAAGAATCTTGAATCATCAGAAGAAAAAACGTTCATCGGAAAAGATAAAAATGGGGGAATGAATAACATTTCCTATTTTAACATTCAGCTTGAGCGTGGGCATTAGTGTTGCATGTAGCACAGACAAACATGAGTACCATGAATTGCACTAGTCACAGTCTATGTTGCTCGGACTCTCCGAAAATGTGGCTGGATACGTATCAGATCCTTCAAAAGTAGTGCATTTTTAAGGATCCGACATGGGTGCGGCTACATTTTGGAGAGTCCACGCAACATAGGTCACAGATATGCTGATATGTCATTTTTATGTCCGTCATATTTCTTGGTTGTCTTAAGAAGATGCAGTAATCTCCATAATCTTACTACAAGAACATCTTGAAGAGTCCTGGAAATTTATTGACTTTTGGTTCTTTGATTTGCTAACAGGTGATCATTTATATGGAGTTACAATAGCTACAAGGTGGAGAAGCAAAGTGGCTAATCTGGCTATTTGGCTCAGCACATTTAGTACAGTATTTATCTACTGCTTTCTGTCATAGTCCGATCCGAACGGCTGTCACTTTGTGTCCATATTCTCTAATTGATCAGGTGGTTTTGTCTGGAATTTCTTCCACATCTTTCGGACAACCCCATTTTCCTGTTGTACAATATATGTGTCTCTGCTGTATAGTATAGAAGTCCTCATTTAGGCTAAATAAGTGTCAGAAAGGGGTTTAGAGTCCTCAATCAAGCTCCCATTTGTGCCTGTTTTTTTTCTTCTTCTTTTTCTGCTATTAAGTTTTGATGGCAATAACTTATTACCTAAGTACTGGCACTGATTAGAAGAACATTGTGGATATCATAGTCCTAAGCTCTGTTTGACAGATGTACATGTGGTTTAAGCAGCTTCATCTCATATTTTTGTTGTTAGTACATTTGTCACTTATTCTATAAGATTTCTAGTTTGAACATTTTTATTGTTTTGCTGGGCAGTTGGGTCTACAAAAAATGAAAGTTGTAAGGTGAGTTGTTAACATTTTCGGCTTAGTGTTGTGTGTTTGAATTATATTACTGCTTCAGAAGATATTCAAGCAGTTCTCATTGGTAACGTTAAAGCACGATGTTGAACTTTATGTTCATAATATTTACAAGGATAACAAATCATGATAGTGTTTGATCCAAAAGTATTAGTGATAATAATCATGGTAAACTACATGGCTCAATTGTTTTACATTAGAGTTTATGTTTTGTCTACTCACACTATACAAACTTTTACACCATCTTAAATTAACCCACGACAATATGTAACTCTTTATAGCAGGTCTGATATGATGACTTGAAAATAGAGGAATAACTTGCTCTATCTTTTTAGTTTGCACTAGTAATGTAAATTTTTTTTACACGGTCATATATATATATATTTGACCTTTTTGTAAACACCTTTGGCTATTGCAAGGCCTACACTTCTCACGAGATTATAGGAGGTCTAGTATCTCCCTGCACGTATAAATTTTGTGTTGAGTTTGTCGAAAAGCATGTTGTGCCCTTTGGATTAGGAGATAATGCAAATTGCACTCATAGAAGAGTTGGGACATATGGCTGGGCTGGGTTAGGCTAGCCAATTTTGATAACTATTGTGGTGGTTAACACGGTGGTGCCTCCTCGCCGTGCTTCACTCAGAATTAACACCGCATGACCCCCAAAGGGATGGTTTTGGTGGAACATCTCCATTGTCTGATGGTGGAAAATAAAAGTTAATAATAGATTTATTGTTAAAATCGTTTGAATGTTGATAATTTGTGCTTAACCTTTTAGTTTGGACACATATTTTGTTGATTTACGGTAGAAAGCTCAAAACTCCATTGTTGGACCTTAGAGTAAGTGTTAAAGAAGACGAGATTTTTTGATTTGGTGTTATTCGACTAAACTGGGGACAGATTGTTTGTATTCGTATTTAGAAGCTTTATTTCAAATTTGAGATCATTTGGAGCAGATTGGGTGGTTTGATCGAAAATAAAGTTGCAAATTTGAATAACACTTAGTTAAAACAACCCAGAAAAAGTATGTTAGTCCCATAGACTTCGATGAACAACTTAACAGATAGGTAGATAAAATAAAGCAACAACTCTACCGGATTGGAAGAGAAATTATGAAGAACAAAAGTATGACAATCCGCTAGACTTCAATGAACAATTTAATCCGATAGAAAACCCTTGAAAAGCTTGTGCGGATCCGAAATCATTTTTTAAATACCGTAACTTTAAGTACATTCCACTAAGACCACCCAAAGAGTCTGTTTTATGCTAGTTGCCCTGCTTCACTGCTCCTGAGATGTGGCCTATTAAGGTTTCCATCACTCCCACCTCTCCCACCGACTCGAAGGCTCCTCAAAGGCTCAAATACTTAATTTGAGATTGTTGTAGTAACTTATTATAACTTAATATATTCACATCTTCAAAATGATTGCAGGCCCGGTCTCCATCAGCTGGCTGATCCGATGGTTACTCATATATATCGGGAGCAAAATCAGGTGGCAGACGCAATGGCTAAACATGGGATTAGAGAATAATGTGGTCACACTATGCTCATTTTTTAAGACGCTCCTCCTTTTGCTTTAAAGGCGTATCAAGATGATAAACAAGGCCTACTTCATCAGCGTCAAGCACCTCTTTTGTCACTCCAAAATATACCACACACTGATAGTAGTCTTTCTCAATCTACTTTAGCAGTAGACCCCATCAAAACCCACAGAGGGATAGGGACGACTTTTTGTACACTGTTGTGGATCAACCACCATAGCATGCTTCCGTCTGTTGTAACACTACTACTTTTATAATATATATTAAAATTATGTGGAGGGAAATTTAACTACTTAGCTTTTGTCCTTAGGCAACCAACAGGCAATGTAATGCTTTCATAACTAATCCCAAATAAACTACTACCTATTTAATTGATTTATGGGAGGTTTATATTAATATTGAAAGTTCACTAATAGCACATTTCTTGTTTTCAAAGTAGAGTTGTGTATAATTTGGTAAATACCGAAATCGAAATTTTTGATACTATTCGATATTTTGGTTATCGGTATGGTATTTGGTTTAATTTATTTAAAAAAATTTATTAGGTATGATATTTGGTATTTTAAAATGAAATACCGAAATACCGATATCTTTCCGAAATGTATATTATATGGTGCAATACACATATTATTAATTATAACATAAATATAAAGAATCTAAAATTTTGCTTTTCTTTATTCTCTAAGTTCATCCATTAACTCTAAGCACATAAAAAGACATTTTTAATGATCAAATTTATTCTTTTATATACGTTTTTCTCTCTCCGGATTGATATTTACTGGTTTTGGATAAATTTTTTGTAACAAACGTTGTTAGTTTTGTACTTTTGAGTACTTTAATTAAGAATATTACAGTCTATGACTTTACGCACTAGTTAATATTCAAATCGAATAAACCGAAGTTACCGAACCAAATAAACTGAAACAGAAAGGAGAAAAATTGAACCATATCGAATTTAATTAGGTACGATATTGGTATAGCATTTTAAGAAACCAAATACCGAATGTACCTAACCAAAATGTCTAAATACCATACCGTACCGACCAACGAACACCCCTATTTCAAAGGGTGTTTCAATAGAACCTCGCAATACACTTAAAGTTATCTTTATTCATAAAAGATTTCCGTTGGAATTTTTTTATCTTTATGTGGAACAATGTTTTAAAAGGCTTTTCTGGGACTCGTCCCAAGGCAAAGCACTATTAAAATGCCTTGAGACTCTGTGAGACTTACATCCCCAAATGCCTGATTGTGCCTCCTAAATAAGCCTAACGCTCAACACTCGAGACTTGCTCCATAGTTCCTATGCAAATCATGTGTTAAATTCACTAATTAGCACTGTTGACTGTCAAAATTCTTCAACAAGTGAATAATTAAAGTTCTTTTTATCTATAGGAATATGAAAAATAGGAAGAACTCAAATAACAAACCATACTATTGCATATTTACTAACTTAGAGCATCGTGAAGGTGAATATCATTTAAATATCTCTTCTTAAAATAGATAACCAAAGTTTATATCTTCATGTCTTAGTTCTATATTGTTACACCCTATATGTTCGTACGTAAAAGTGCATCGTAAGCAAACTACTGTAGGACCACAAATGAGATCATCTTTGAAAGTATATAAACTAAGTTAATCATGTTACCTCGGAGGTTACAAATATTTAAGATCATGAACAACAAGTACAAAGAGGGTTGGAAGGTTCCTAAGCTAAAGGAATTGAAGAAAATAATGTTTCATCGAAAGTCGACAAGTTGGGAATATTGTAACACGTACTTTTAGGGTGAGACTAGGGTGATTAACATGATAAGGAGGTTATTTTATGAGTTATGTTAGTCATATGATAGTCGTGTATTATGTTTTGAAGTCAAGCGAGTTGTGGAACAAAAGTCGATGAAAGTCATCACAAGTTACGTTCATAAGTTTTACTAAAATTTTGGGTCAAATATAACTGCAATTTTCTCCAAATATACATAGATTATGGGGTGTTCCACCAATCAAATTGAAGATCTATGACTCTATTTCTAAATCATTAAACCGTTTGTCAATAACACATCAGAGTACATATATATGGATGTTTTTGTGAGACTGCGCAGACTGCTAGGTGACAAGTAAGTGTGTCACCTACTTGCTTAAATGAGAGTCCAAAAATGGACCAGTTCGGGTCGTCCAAAGAGGCCTTTTAAAGGCCTATTTCCTTAATATATTTGTATTGGTAAAAAATATAACCTCATACGTGTACAAATTTTGGATGACTCAGCCATCCAGGTGGACCAAATAAAACATCACACATGGACACAGGATAAAAAGGTACGGTCAATACAAGGAATTAGCTGCGGAAAGATCACCAAAGAAGAAGAGACACGGTCACAACGAATCCGGACGCAATAATGGGCGGATTCGAAGATCAGCAATCAATGTCTTGTACGTTATGTAACTCCTAAAATAACAGTTACTATTCATCATTGTAACGCCTCATTAATGTAATAATTAATCATTAAATAGGCTATCATGACAGAAATCCAAACGTTGTACTAGGAGAATATCCCTATAAAAGGGATAAAAATGTAACAAACAGGATCATCTGATTTCTAGGATACGAAGCTATTTTATTCTTTGCATATTGCTCTCGAAATTATTACTACTTTATCCTTTATTTTACTAATTCGATTATCAGTACCCCGAGTTTATCCTAAATTAAGCTTTAGTCAAAGGATCTTATTCTTTGGTTAAACAAATTGGTTCTGTTACCGGGAATCTGATAATCATCGTTTTCGCTACCAATCAATATCCTTAAATTCATGTCGAATTTCAACAACAACAACGTCAACAATAATGACGATAACAACCAACAAAGAAATGAAACCCCAGTTTCAACTCCTCCTCGAGGAACTCCACGAGTTTCGAGAGAACCATCTCCTGAAAGAGCTGACAATCGTAACAATAATGAACAACCAGTGGAATCAGATCAAATAAGGCAAATGATTGTTGAATACGTGGGACAGACTTTGCGAGAATTTACAAGAGGATTACCACAAGTACCTCCAGTACCACCAACACAACCTCTGAATAATACAATTACAGTAGAAGATATGCAAGCGGGGTTAACAAATTCAACCAGGGATGAAACTCTCAATACACTTCCTGAAACACGACCAGGTACGACTAGTAATTCAGAATTACAAAATTTATTATTAACCATGCAGAAGCAGATGAAAGAACAAAACGATCGCATCGAGCAAATCCCTGGTGTTCCGCCTATTATCAAAGGAATCGATGTGGATAGGTATTCTCAACAACCTTGGAAGCCAAGTGCAGCCCCATTACTTATACCCAAGAAGTTTAGAATGCCTGATGTCCCCAAATACGATGGAACAACCGACCCACGTGATCACGTGACTGCTTTCACCACTGGAGTAAAAGGCAATGATTTAACAAAAGAGGAAATAGAATCAGTCCTTGTCAAAAAATTCGGAGAAACACTCACGAAAGGAGCCTTACAGAGCCTTAACCTGATATTCTCTTCTCCCTGAAAACTCTATAAATTCTTTTGCTGATCGTTTATAAAAGCACATTCTGGTGCACAAAAAGTTGAAAAACGAATGGAAGATATATTCAAGATAAAGCAAGGAGACAAGGAATTGCTCCGTGAGTTTGTAGACAGATTCCAAAGGGAAAGAATGCAACTACCAAGGGTTCCTGACAACTGGGCAGCCATGGCATTCACAAGTAACTTGAACGAGAAAAGTTCAGAAGCCAAGAGGCGACTCAAAGAGAGTCTAAGAGAGTTCCCAACCACGACATGGAATGATGTATACAACAGGTACAATACTAAACTAAGGATTGAAGTGGATATAATTACACGATCAAAAGATGAAGAATATCCCAGAACAAGACGCCTAGAATCAGAGAAAAAGTCAGGTAAAAACAGGTATGATCCTTACTTAGGACCCTCGAGACGTGACCTACGTCCCAGGTTCGAAAATACAAGACCTTCGGGAAGAGATACAAACTCATCCTCATCTAGATCCAGGAATGATCGAGATGAACAATTCCGGGATATTACCCGAATTGGACACCATAACTTTAATGTAAGCAGCACTGAGCTCGTCTCAATACTAAGAAGTATGGGAGACAAAGTTAAATGGCCGAAAGAAATGCGTTCTAATCCTCACAGGAGGAACCTCGATCAATGGTGTGAATTCCACAATGATCACGGCCATAGAACAACAGATTGCAGATATTTACAAGGTGAAGTAGAACATCTATTAAAACAGGGCTATTTAACAAACTTGTTTAGTGATAAAGGTAAACAGGCATATATGAAGAACAGGCAGGAGCCACCAAAACCACCCTCCCCAAAACGGACTGTTAATGTCATACATGGAGGAGAAGAAGTAAACGGGATAGTCTGCCAGCTAACATCAAAAGTCACGAGCACCCACGGAAAGCGGGTTCGAGAAGAAATGAGGAAAGAACAAATATCTTTTGATGACGCAGACTTTGGTGGATTAATACTTCCACACAATGACGCGTTGGTAATATCCTTACTCATTCATGACACTAACGTTAAAAGGGTGTTGATTGATCCAGGCAGTTCAGTCAATATTATCTTGATGAAAGTTATGGAAGAAATGCTAGTAGAAAACAAAATGATTCCAAAGGTTCGAGCCATATCTGGGTTCGACAATTCAACAGTGATAACTAAAGGTGAGATCGAACTTAATACTTACGCTAAAGAAGTCGTCAAAAATGCAAAGTTCCAAGTCGTTAACACAGAAATGGCTTACAACGTCATCCTGGGAAGACCATGGATTCATGACATGAAAGCGGTCCCATCTACTCTACATCAAGTAATAAAATTCCCTTCCAAATGGGGAATAAGGCAAATCAGGGGTGATCAGCAAACCTCGAGGAATATTAATTCAATAACTCTTAACGGCAAAAAAGATGTGGAAGAAACAATGAATTGTCAAACAGAGGCTCATCCACAAACAGGTATGGAACAAATTTCTGATCAGCTACGTACCAAAGAAATAGATATCCAAATAGGTACGGAAGAGTATAATGACAAAACAAATCATGTAATCATCAAGAATGAGCCAGAACATGCGGACATAGACTCCAAACCAGATTTCATTCATGAACCAGAAGAAGAACATATCAAAACAACTGCTGAAGAACTCGAGGTTGTTCCCATCTTTGAACAAAAGCCCGAAAGAAAACTTTACATTGGCATAAAATTGTTGGAAAGATTAACGCCAGAACAAAAAGGTATGTTAGTCAATTATCTAAAAGCTAATGAGGATTGCTTTGCATGGTCCCATTCAAATATGACAGGTATCCTACCAGAAGTGATGACTCACAAATTAAACGAAGATCCATCGTTCGTACCTGTTAAGCAAAAGAAACGAAAGTAAGGACCTTTTAAAAATCAAGTGATCGATGAAGAAGTCCAAATCTTTTAAATATAGGTTCGATACGGGAGGTAAAATATCCTAACTGGATAGCTAACACAGTCGTAGTACCTAAAAAGAACTGCAAATGGCGGGTGTGTGTCGATTATACTGATTTAAATAAATCATGTCCCAAAGATTCATTTCCTTTGCCACATATAGATCAAATGATCGATGCAACCGCGGGTCATGAATTTTTAAGCTTTTTAGAT